>NJFT01000077.1:0-160889 GCA_002221725.1 Scedosporium boydii
TTTTCTTTTTTTTTTTTTTTTTTTTTTTTTTTTTTTTCGGTTTTTTGTCCCTTCTTCTCCTCTTCTGGGCGGCTCATTGACATCCCTTCCGCCAGTTTAGCGAACAATCCTAACTTCCTACAGAGCTATCGAGATTCGTTGGCATGAGTATCTTAGCATCGAGACTGCTGTCTTATACGGGACACTACAACCGAGAACAAGCTAGGAGATCAACGCATCTCGAGTAAGCGCAACAGCCTTGGAAACTCATCAAAAAGGCCAGCCTCGAAGAAACTCTTCCAAAAAATGGTCTCCCTCTCCCTGCCCGCCATCGCCGGCGTCTTCCTCGCCCTCACCGCATCCGCTCAAGACCAACCCTCATCCGCATCTACCATC
Source organism: Scedosporium boydii (assembly GCA_002221725.1). Taxonomy (NCBI): domain Eukaryota; kingdom Fungi; phylum Ascomycota; class Sordariomycetes; order Microascales; family Microascaceae; genus Scedosporium; species Scedosporium boydii. Next base: position 376 of record NJFT01000077.1, read on the forward strand.
GACTCCCCCTTAGAACCAACCCCAACACCAACCCTCACGACAGTCCCCTCAAAACGGCCCTCTTCTCCCCCAACAACAGCAACCTCCTCCACCACGCGCGTCATCTCCGTCTTCTACCTCGACGTCCGCGGCGACGAAGAACGCGGCCTCCCCTACACCATGTTCCACCGCGACACGGGCTCGATCCTCGCCGTCGACGAATCCGCCACCACCATCGTCATAACCGGCACGCTCACCGATCTCCGGACCCAATCCTACGCGCACACCGTCGTCTCCGAAGACCTCACGAAAGCCATCCCGACGCTTCGCCGGCAGACCCAGACGGGCTCCTGGAACAGGAACCACACGGCGGCGCCGCGAACTATCACGCAGGGTCCCGGCACGTTCGAGTACACAGCTACGAATTACGGCAAGGACAGGACCCTCGTGAATAGGTGCAAGCTCAAGGGCCTGGATAGCGCGTCGTGCGATTTGACGCACGTCGGCAAAGGGTGGTATACGAAGAAGCAGCCGGATTTTGCGGGGGAGTGGAGTACGTATAATTTTACGTGGACGAGCGGCGGGAGCTATGGGTATGCTCCTGTTACTATCACTGCTGGGCTGGAGAAGCTTCCGGCTGAGACGGCACCGGCCGGAGGGAAGGGGTCGGATGGAGAGAAGAAAGGTGCAGGGGCTGGATCATTCGCGGGGAAAGCGAGGGGGGCTACGGTCGTTGCGGTCGTTGCGGCGACGATGGTGACTGGGGTTGTGCTGGGTGGATTTGCTCTGATATAATAAACAGAGACTGCAGGTGGCTTGCGAAAAACAATGACATTCTCGCATTCGAGAGGTTTGGACAAATAAACCAGGCCCTGGCCCCGACTCCGGGACCTTCGGAGGTGGCGATTAACAATTCGGCGCCATGCCGGGGAACAGTCTCGGAAGGGGCCGGGAATGGAGTAAAATGAAAAGGAGAAAGAGAAGATATCATTCGTGATTCTTTGGGGATGGAATGAACTGAATATGGACCACGGGCCATCGTGAGTCGTGTTCTTTGGCGCCGTGTCTCTCAAACAGGGCCTGCGGCGTTTCGGGGCGGGATGGATATACCAAGCGTGCTGCGGAGACTGGGGCGAAAATCGGCTTCAATACTGTACATAGTGGGAGGTCAGCCGGAGGAAAAATAAAACGGAACAAGTTTCTGTCAAAGGGCTCATCAGCGTGAGCCGGATGGCGTCGGTTCCCCAAAGTCGAAATTTCCACTCATTGATCAAGATATTAGCCAAGCCGGTAATCCCACCTTGAACGCGATCGGGATTGCGATTGAGACACCCTCTGCGATAATTGGTGGAGAAGACAAAAAAGAGGTTTCCTGGGTATGATGCTGCGAAAATCGAAAAAGTGACAAGCTTATTTTGCTGCCTAGCAAGGCAGGATTTTTGCACACGTGGAATGACATGGTCGCATTCGCACATTGTTGCTTCAAGTGGAAACAGACCAGAGACAAGCTTAAAGTGTCCATGGTGGATTGGTGGAAGTTTTGGTGGAAGTTTGGATTCCAGCCCTACACTACACTACCATCGGGTGGCTCAGCCAGACTAACAGACGACGACAGGCCATGGTCCTTCGTACTGGACCGTACCTTGACTTCTTTAGACATGCGCGAGTGCGAGTGCGAGTGCGGCATCAAAACCTCACCAGTTCAGTATCGGTCGTGTCGACCAAGTCGGACGACCTAGGTCGGCTAGATCACGAACCCAAGCCGCCTTGGCGCAGGTATTACGAAGTAGTTTACGACGAATTTAAGATACGAGGGATGAATTGGATGTTTTGTTCCAGTTGATCCAAGATTAACGGCGGTTGACATCAAAATGAGGTTTTGCAGACAGCTTTAGGCCTCCCTCTGAGCAAACGACCAAACTTGACAAGGACCTTGAGGTTGGCAAATACACTGTTGGCAGCATTTGATAGCATGGTAGTATGATAGCATGATAGCATTAATGCCCAGTACCAGAGAAGGCCGTCGGGTAATGATATCCAAGCAAGTCAGTGTCTGTTTAAACTTTGAAGCATAATAAATTTGTTGGGTTCGTCTTGTATCTTTCTGAGCTCCGCTCGTATGAATACATTCAGGTTCCTCTTGGATCCTACGCACCAGGTACCTCGTCCCCCCACGCAAAGCTATGCCAAAACCATGTACCCGATACCTGCCCATCCCCTGCGGACCTGCTTCCGCCCTCCACCCAGACGTCGAGCTTTCTTCCTCTTCCGCTTCTTCACCCACTTCCATTTCTTCAAAAAAAAAAAAAAATAAAAAAATAAAAATAAAAATAAAAAAAAGTACGAATTACGAGCTCGGTTGGGTAGGATCACTGATGTGATGGCTCCGCCACTCGCCCCAGCTGTCAGAAAATGCGTCCGACCATGCAGACACTACGGGCTAAGCCAAGCCTATTAGTCTGCCCATCAAAACCCCGGGGCCGCGTAACCTATACGCCGTTTCCCTAAGTTCGGAATGCGAGTGCGATGGTGGTGTAGGGCTGGCAGGCAGGCCATGGAAAAGACCGACGGCAGGGACAAAGGGTGGGGCCAGAAGGGTAGGATAAAGGCTTTGGGGGACTCTTTCTTTCATTCCTTCCCGGAGCCGCACTAGGGAGGGGATCATCAAAAGTTTCGGGATGGAGTGTCATTGGAGATGAGATTTATTTAAGTCTTTGTGTTCCTCATCCCAAGATTGCATGTCGGAATCCTTTCTTCATTGATCGATAAAGAAGACATCAAGCATATTCTTTTTTTCTTCGTCAGGGTCTACACCAGAGGACGAACGGCATCTAGTCGACTGAAAAATATAGAAAGATAAAGCCGAGAGATATTCTTTTACTCCTCCTCTGTCTCTCAGCCAGAATCCCTCGCCATTCTATTCTTTACGATCCGATCTCCCATCAGACTCCAACTCATCATCAGCCATGGCCGACTCAAGCCCCTATCCCGGCCTCCCGCCCTACATCATCGTCTTCGGCCCCTCTGCAAACTGCACCCTCGACCTCTGCCCGCTCGAGTACTCCGTATACCGCTACCGCCCCAGCCTACCCGCCAACATCGTCTTCATCGTCCTCTACGCCCTCGCCCTACTGGTCCATGCCTATCTCGGTTTCCGCTGGAAGCAGATCTGGTTCATGGTCTGTGTCATACTCGGCTGCCTCGTCGAAATCGTGGGCTACATAGGGCGAATTCTCATGCACGGCAACCCCTTCTTGTTTGCCGGCTTCATGACCCAAATTGGTAAAGTCCCTCCCCTTCTCCCAAGGAAACGGAAGAAAAAAAAGAAATGATGAAAAACAAAAAGTGGGTTCAAAGATGTAGAGAATACTAACTGGAGACGAACCCCAGTCTTCATCACCTCCGGCCCCATCTTCTACACCGCAGCAATCTACATAACCCTCTCCAAAGCAATCTCCCACTTCTCCCCCTCCCTCTCCCGCTTCCCCCCGCGCCTCTACTACTGGATCTTCATCCCCGCCGACGTAATCTGCCTCGTCCTCCAAGCCGCCGGCGGAGCCCTCTCCACCGTCTCCTCCGGCTCCAACCAAACCGGCATCGACCTCGCCTTCGCCGGCCTCATCCTCCAAGTCATCGTCATCTTCATCTTCTGCTTCCTCTTCGCCGATCACATGATTCGCTTCTTCCGCCAGTCTTCCCCCTCCTCCTCCTCCTCCTCCTCCAAGAGAGGTGCCGGTCACATCGAAGCTTCTGAGAACGTCCGCCCGCAGCGCATGAACATCTTCCTCGGGGGCCTCTCCGCCGCCATCTTGCTCATCCTCGCCCGCTGCGTCTTCAGGTGCTACGAGTTGAGAGAAGGGTATAGCGGTGAGACCATGTCCGAGGAGGGTCTCTTCATCGGCCTGGAGGGCGTGCTTATCGTTGTTGCTGTCTTTGCGCTGTGCTTTGGCCACCCTGGTCTTGTTTTTGATAGGAAGCAAGGGGCGGTTGTCGAGGGTGTTGTTGAGAGGGAAAAGGCCGACCATTCCTCGAGCTCGATCGCTGGGAACCAGGCGTGATTCCTTCGCTAAAGGGGGAAAAAAAGGCTGTCGAAGGTCCTTTCAGTTTCACTCGGGAGTCGTTTGTTCAAACTGTTCTTAAACTTACACGGGGGATGATGATAACGGGGATTCCAGGCCCCGGTTTCTTTTTTCTTTTATTTTAATACTCTTTTCCGAGTATCTATCGTTCCGTGGTTAAGCACAGAAATCTCAGGATGATTATAGAATACTTGCATTTAAATAGAGATATCGACAACATCAAGGAACCATCGATGAGGGTGGCAATCATTCATACAGGGCTGGCCGACACCTGTTTAGGCCGGTGGGGCCTGGTCTACGGAGACAACCTGGTCTCTCACACACGCGGATCTTCCGACTTCCTTTGTCTTGTTGCTTTCGGCGTAGCTTGGGGGATCTAGGTTTGGATATGATGTATGATTTACTTTAGTTGGTTCGGCGCTTGTAATTTGAAACTCATATTTCGTTCAAACACGACTACGATAGAGATCCATTCTCAGAGAACCATCGAATGAAGCGACTTGGTATTCCAGACAGCCATTCCCCCCTTGTTCTTGGGCCAAAGATCTCCATAAAGGTAGATCAATGTGTATAACAAAACCCGCTGTCTCGATTCTAGTTGACTTCTCGATTGCATTGATACTCCCTGACCGCTATTCCTGGAGCGAGCTATCGCCCTCTGTTTCTAAGTCTATTACTCGCAAAAACCGCCGACGTTAACCCACAGTGTTCCTTCTTGAAGTAACCATGCTTGATACTGATCTAGCGCGACGACATGGAGGACGGCCTAAAAGACACCAACCCGCGTAATGTCCTCTTCCTCCTCTTCCCCAGCACCCTCGTAACCATTATCGTCGACGGATGGAGACCAGCCAAACGAAGTCTCCGCTGACTCAAATGGGCCGAAGCTCTCGTTGCCACCCTTAGCAGACTCCGTTATCTCCTTGATGAAATCATGCACACCCTCAACGCTACTCCCACCCCGGCCCCCATCTAGTCCCTCCCATTTTTGTGCGGCGACGGCCTCCTTTGCCTGTACCCAATCCCTCAACGCATCGAAATACACGTGTGCCACGTCAGCATTCTCAAGCCGGAACGGCATCATCTTGATTTCTTGGCACAGCTCGTCAAAGAGTTTCCCCTTGAACATATACCGGCCCAGCTCTTCTTCCAAGAAACCCAGTTTCCTCTCCGCCTCACTGATCTCGATCTTGTGGGGGTCCAGTTGATCCTTGAATTCCTGAAGGGAGACGAAACATTCCCGCAACATGTTACATTCGGATTTCGCTTCCTTGACCAGTCTGCGACTTGTGCCCAGCTCTTTGATAACTGTGTCGTAAAGCACCAGCTTCTCATCGAGTTCCTCACGGAGCATTTCAGCCACAGACTGAGCCCGCTCGGTCGCTGCAATCTGCTCGTCAATCTTGCGATTGCTCGACTTCAAGACATTGTTTACCGACTGAGCGACAAGGGAAAGGGGACAGCCATCCTCGTCTTTAGACTCCGCTCCGGGAGGGCTTGGAAAACCCGCTTCTCCACTCTCGGACAACCGGCGAAGGTGCGTCGCCAGGTGGTCGGTCTCAGAGAGTTTCGGGATGGTCTTCTTCATGCCCTTTATCTCCATTTTAGCGCTGGAGAGATCCGTTCCCAATTGCTTCAGTGCATCACTTATAACTCCGCGAAGAAGTCTAACCTGGATTGCAGGGACCCGAGCATCAACTTCGGCTGCAGTGAGGCGCTTGACAGCCGCGCCGCGGGGCTCGTCAACCGGAGGGACATCCGCATCGCCGTTGCGGTATCTCCCAAAGGTAGCACCATTTTGTTGTAAACTCTCGAAGCCGGCTGAATGGCTTAGTGGAAGACCGTCAATCTAATCTGGGCTAACCAGCCACTGAGAGCCGTCATCTATCACCATCCCGGAAGCCTAAGAGGGATTGGCTAATACAAATTGCCGTTAGCGAGATCTCACTCAACACCGCACCACCGGGGAAGAAAGGGCCTAAAATACTACATAAACTCACCGAGACGAGCCCAAAGTTCCAGCATCTTTAGTCCGTTAAATTTTGCCTGCGAAAGCAACCATATCTTCAATGTGCCACGTGTGGTCGCTGAACCGGTGAATCCGTCATTTTGGTTGTACCCAGTAATGATACCGGCGATTTCTTTGTTCTTCGCCGCGGCCGCGAGAACCTGCATATCGGCGTGGAGCGAGTGCTACTCCCACTCCTTAATGCTTGACAGCGACATTCCTTTAACTTTAAAGAAGGCTTCGCGTACTCCGTCCAGCGTTTTGGGGGTCGGCCCCTTGTAGCTAGTTAGGGGAGATTCTAGATGAGAAGAGCCTGGAGAAGAGTCCGAGATCCCCTCAGCCAGAAGAAGGTCGTCGGATTTTCGCCTCGCACTAGAGCTCGGGCTGCGAGAGATCCTTTGGAGATCAGGTAGCTTTGTTGTCCCGTTCTGAGGCGAGGATGGAGGCGGGGCAGCTCGGAGAATGCTGGCTATCATGTCTTTTCCCGAAAGATGCGAAGGAAAACTTGTGCGATAGTCCCTGAAGGTACGGAGGCGACTTTTCTCGATCCTCCCGTGGCCGCTGAGAGACGTGGATCTAATAGAGGATCTCCCAGCTAGGGCAGTCTCCCCTGGGGCGAGCCCCAAAGCTTCAGGGCCATGGCCCGAGGCGTTCGTAGAGGCGCTGGTGGCAGCCATGTTTCAAGTGAATGAACAACAGAATTTGGAACAAGAAGATCTATTGGTGTCGATGATTAAAGAATGGATGGAATATAATTGAAATGATGATCTGATGGGTAAGCTGTAATACTGGGTTGAATTATGGCGTCCTCGACTGGTGAGCAAGCGAGAGCGTTTTGCGAACGCAATGTGAGGAGCGAAGGGTTTGGACCACGGAGGAGCGATTCGACTTCGAGCTCTCCTGCCGCTAAGAAAGAGCATATGTCGTCGCTATCGTATGATAGACGAGAGCAGAAGGAGTGCCTGTCTCCTCCGTCAACCCGGTGTGCTCGGTCTTCCTCACTTAGGGGGGGGCTTTGTCTCATTGACTCCTTTCGTTTCTAGAGTCGGGAATAGTGCTATATACCAAAATAGGTCCTGCCTGCAATACCGATAAGCATCCTTCTGAGATTTGGGAAGTGACCTGTCTCAAGATGCTGGATTGGTTGAAATCCTGTTCAGAAGCAAAAGGTAGAGGAGCGGAGGTAATTGTCATGCCCTTGGAGAAGCGTGGACGAGAAGGAATGCCAATATTGTTTATGCTACACGATAAATTGATAGCTTAATCGCAATCTAGATTACCTACCCTTCCACTAGCAGTCTTCTCTGTATATTGTCTATATTGTCCATCTATGTACCTCCTGATTCTGGTAAGATGATGAAGCTGGCGATGAGGTCTCTTGCCACTTCCTCCATCCCCATCCCGCCTTCTCGATGTCTGTGCACGTCCCAACCTCATGGTCAACCCTCCCACACACGCCTCAAAAATTACTAAATCCACGGCACCTGCGTCAGCTCCCCTTTGTTTAACGTTAACCACACCCCTCTTAAAATGTCAACCCCTCCCCGGTCCCCGCCCTCCCGCATTTGCCCAAAGAAGAAAAACGCACTGAAGGAAGGAAAAAGGGACGAAAAAGGATCCACAATGCGTGGAGAGATGCGGGTTCATCCCAAAAAGGAAAGCTCACGACCTCGCGCCTCGGGTGAGTTTTTTTTTCGTTTCGAATGGGTGGGGAGGCGGGGGGACACGGAAAGGAGAAATGTAGGCTGTTTTGAGGTATTTTGATATCGCGAATATGATGCGGGGACTGAAAACCAAAAATTTGAGCTTTTTATATTGGGCTGGTTGTTCTCGATGACGTTTAGGAAAGCTTCCGCACGTCTTCGAGGAGGTATCTAAAGCTTCAATACATTCTCGGATTATCAGGTACGAGTTGAGAATTGAGACATGTCTCGAGGTTACAAAATATAGGCACAGGAGGAGATGACGGTTCCTGCGTCGAGTTTTATGTACCATTCGGAAAACTATAAACCTTGAGAAATGAATATGCAACACTGATATACACAGTCATGAACAAGGAATCATATCCACGCCGCCGCAAAGCGACCCCGTGGATGTTAACATAAACACAAATCTAATCCTGGGGAGTTTTTTTTATATATCCCTAACAGAATATAGTCCACACCAGTCATAAAACGCCAAAATAGTACCGAGAATAGACCGCCTTCGAGTAAAAAAAGAAAAAGAGAAGAACACCTCCAAGCCTCAGTACGGGAACATCGCTCGTGCGAGGCTAGTTGGCTGGATCACAAATCGTCAATCGTCACCCTTCGCCAAACGGAGAAGGCTACTGGCTGCACCACCCCTTTGCACACTACTCGTGAGTTTCTCTTCCTCTCCCCCCGTCGTCGGCTTCAATGATGTTGGCTTTCCCGCGGTGAGTAAAGGGGGTAACGTAGGTTCTTCTCGGCCGGCGTTTCGATATGTGGACGCCCCCAAAAGTTGGGCGTCGTTGCTCTCGTTCCTCCTATCAATAGGAGCTGTTGCTGTTCGTGTTTGAGGCTTGCTCGCCAAGAGTTGTTGTTGTCCCGGCGCGTCTTCGGCGCCCTCATTTATCTCGGTGGTTCGCGTTTGGGAAGCCGATGGCGGAGAGGGTTGCTGGACTTGAAAAGTCGGTAGAGGGGTGCTGCTTCGTAGTCCGGGCAATGATCGTGCTTCGAGTTGTGTAAAGGGAACATGAGCTTGACCTGTCCTGACCTTGTAGTTTGCTAATCTGAGTCGCGTCAAGAGATCACCAGCCATCTATTGCAATAAAGAGAAGAAAATCGTTAGCATTTACCACTCAATACCATACAACAAGCAGTCTTGTCCCTCCTTCGGTGAAAATCGTGGCTATGAATAACATGGATGCTAATACCTTTCGGGTCTGGGCACGCGACACGGACGCCCTTTGGGGACTATCGCCAAGTTCAACATCGGTAGCTGTCGAGTTGTGCGTCTCAAGGCCAGAGGTGTCAAATATGGACGACGCGTCGGGAGAAGCTGATTGATCCCTCTCTGCGGACATGGCCTGTGAAAATTATAATCGAGTTGTGTAAGTACGTTTTCACTAACGCGATGAGGGGCACGCGAGGAACCCCAGCAGAAAGCAAATCCGAAGTGGAAGAAAAAACGGGCACCCCAAAACACTTACGAAATCATCTGCTGTCCTCTCGCTCCTTCCGATTTCCACTTCTACACAGGTCTTCTTCGCAATAATGCCGTTCTCGTCCCCAGGGAAGACCTCGAGCGGCCTCTTCCTCGCCTCGGTCCCCAAGCTCTTAACGGGGGACCTCGCGAGGGCTAGACCCCGAACAGAGACTGGACTGACGGGCTTCTTCGTTAAGGTATTACTGCTGTCAAACTTCAAGCGCGGGGGGGCTGGTGATTGTTTGTTCGCGTCTAGCGGGGCGAGGGCGCGTCTTCTCTCGGGTGTTGATGTTGACATTGTGGGTACTGGTAGGAGTAGAGCGGACGAGAGCCGTGATGGTATGAGGCTAAAGAACGCAGGAGGAGGAGAGTGAGATTGAGATGTTGAGAAGGGTAGGCGAGCAAGAGGGAGGAGTAACAAGAAGAAGAAGAAGAGTTGGGAAAGGTTTAAAGACGAGTACGTGATGTTGTTGGAAGGAAGCGGAGATATTGAGGTCTTGTCGTGGACGGTTTACAAAGCGAAGGGGACCAGGTACCCGCGCAATAATAATAGGTGGGAGCGGTACCTTGGGCGAGGTACCGCGTTTAAGTGGAGCTCCCTCTAACAGTGCACAAGCACTAAGACAGACAAGCACAAGTACAAGCACAATATGGAATATCAATTCACTGTTCCTGCACAGAGCCTGGAAGAAGAACGCCAGCACCAAACTTTCAAGGTACTGGATCATCTTTGTGTCTCAAGGCAGTTGAGGCCACGCTTTAAAACACGGAAGCGCGATTATTTCAGGACGAAAATTGTGGGAGAAAAGAAGAAGAAAGGGAAAAAGAAGAAGAAGAAAAAGAAAAAAAAGGAAAAAAAGGAAAAAAAAAAAAAGAAAAAAAGAAAAGAGAGAAAAGAAAATACGAAGTAAAGGGATCATAAACCGTTTCGCGATGGTTGTGATGGCTGTTCTTGAGTCTTGGATAAATAAGACACAATTGATCGTGCTCTGTTCAATGCTGTGATGAACTTGAAGCTGGAGCTTATTCTTAGTGGGTTTCCTGCCAGCTTAGCGACGTGTTTGGCGGGGCGCACCACATAAACACTGGACGAGCCACCAGACGCCAGATGTAATAGCGTTCAAACTTGCAGTTGCTTGCTGGTCGACCAACCTCAAGTGCTCTGTGCTGCCAGGCTAGTGATCGGGAGCACTTGCATTTAATCCCTGCTGCAAATACTTAACGTGCTGACAGCCCGTCCAAGCGCTTCACCCTTGATGTGCACGAAGCACGAAGTAGCTGGCGAGCGTTTCGACCTCTAACGAAGTGGTGTCCATCGAGTTGATGGTTGAGACAGCTCTCGAGGCTCAAACGTTCTGTGTTCTTGTGTTGGGGGCGTGAATCCCGTAACTAGGAACAACAGGTCCATATGAACGAGTTTACATCAAATTGATTGACCCATCAGGACGGGAGACACCGGCTCAAACTGGGACCCTTCTGAGAGAGAGAGGGGCGCATTTGATGACGTGAGACAAAAGCGATCAATGGCCTCGATTGTTCATCAATATTGTCCAATCCGAAGTTGAAGTTCCCCTCGATACTCAACACTCAGCTGCACGGTTCATCAATGACGCCGTCTTCAAGATCTATCGGCGCCCTCTGCTCGACTGGATTGAATGGGCAGCACGCCCAAGATCAAATCAAATCAAATCAATCAGTGCTCACTCTCACTTCGACTCCGAACCGACAGGGGCGCCTTGCAGGAGAGATCGCGCACATGCAGCCCGGAGTTGCATTCTTGCCCCACACCGCGTTTTCCATCGAATTTCCAAATTTGTTCCGTCAGCAAGAATCCCATCCCTCTGCCCTCGAGCCTTGAGTACGAAGTGTGTTAAGAACATGATTGATCAATGCTGATGCACTTCACCGAATGGACGACATCAAATACAATTGACAGCTATTTATGGCATAAACGCCTGAAATAATCAATAGAAGACATCCATTCTGCTCCACGTTTGTCCCCATCACGAATCTCATCCCAAGCCACCTGCACACCAACCCCCCCTGCCCGATGCGACATCAAATATCAATCATCTTCATCAGTTGAGGTCTGAAATTGCCCGCCACACAACATTGCTACCCCCCGGCTTCTGCCATCATCGCGTCCCTCTCCGCGTCTCCTCTCCTGAAACGGCAAACCTAGAGGTAATCTAATCAATAAATACTCTCCCCAACCGGGCGGCGCGGTTATTATTCTTAATATTTTAAGAAAAAAAAATTTATATAAATTTAAAGTTTATGTTAATCAAAATAAGTCATTAAAAATATTTTAATACAGCGGCGTCCCGGCGAAAGGAAGATAGACGTCGGGATAGAGTCGGTCACTTTATGAGGTAAGGTAATAGGGAAAACATCTGCAAAGGGCATCAGTTAGATACTACTTATGACGAAACCATGCCTTGGGCCACATCTGATTAAACGATAGATTCTTCGGATATATATAACAGGAATATTTCGAACACTATGCGCCTAGTCCATCTCGTCCTCCTCTGGTCCTTTGGCGTAGTGCACCGGTCGCGAAGGATACGTATTGGCCCGTAGGCTCAGAAGGTCGGGGCGGGAGTAGTGACCCACGACATCGATAAACTGCTTCGCAGCAAACTTAGCATCTAAGTCGATGTCTGCAAATAGGATGCCCTCTTCTCCTGGCGGCAGTGCCTCCACCAAAGGCTCAGCATCGGCGCCAAAAATCATGGAGAATCCGCCACCAGGAAGTGTTGGGTACGCCCAGCCGGCAACACGATTCTTCTCGGCGTTCTTCTCCGACATAACCTGGCTGCACACAAGGACAACACACCCGCCCTCAAATGCCATGGACTGACAGAGCCGCTGGGCCATGGTCCCGCCGACGAAGTATGGAAACCTGTCGCGGATTTCATTCGGTCTCTCCCACAAGGCTGGCCAGCTACCCACGTGGATGTCAACGTCTTGCTCATACTCGTAGTATCTCAAGAGTGGCTGGGTATGTTCCCAGCAATTTAGGCCCCCAACGCGGCCAAAGGGTGTCGGCACCACAGTCTTGAGTGCATCACCTTCTCCAGTTCCCCAGAAGGCCCGCTCAACAAAGGTCGGCTTGATTTTGCGGCGATGGTGGACGATATCGCCTTCCGGGCTGATAAAGGCCTGGACACCCCAAAGGGGGCAATATGTCAGCATCTTAATTTTCTTTTATCTTCTGTGATCCCCCACTGTGATTCGAGAACAACTTTCATACTTGAGAGATGTACAAGGAGCCTTTATCGCGCTCGCTGTATCCGAGTACCACAAACATGCCGGATTCCTTAACTGCAGCACATATGCTACGCATCTGGGGCGAGTCTCTGGTCATGGAGTTCTTCGCATACTCCGCCATAAAGTCCGAATTCTCATAGGGCGATTTGGTTATCATACTCCTATGGTCAGTCAATAAGCTAGTATCCATCACCAGGCATCGAGACAGGGTCACACTTCATACCATGGGTATCCGGGAATAAACACCTCAGGGAAGCCCAGCACGTTCGCGCCATTCTTCGCGGCGTCCCCGATCAGAGAGATGACCTTCTGCACGCCACCTTCGAGGTCATTCCAGACAGGCTCGGCCTGCACAGCTGCAACGCGGACCTTCCGACCCATGGTGGTGGCTTCCCTTAGATAGAAGAGGGGTTGGGGGAGATTACTGCTTTTCACGGGGCTGTTGTGGTATATTCTCTGCCGTCCCAAGTTTCAAAAACAAGAACAGGCACCAGACTGTATTCAAGCCATTCGAGAGATTGGGCGGCTATATAATAATTATTGCTCGAAGGACGGGGTATCAGTTAGAAATACCCCGATGCTTATCTGAAGCACCGAGTGCCGGCTCTCCCCCAGCTCGCCGAACCTCTTCCTTCGGACGTTGGATAAAATTACCTCGGCATAAAGTGCGAGGTTCAGTGTCTGGCAGCTTTTTTGTTGCGTTTCGGTTACTTTATCGAAAGGCAGCCTTCACCTCGTATAAGTCGAACCCGGGGAAAATCGACCCAGAAGAATGAGGTTCGGCGGAGGGGAACAAATGAAAGCGGAGCTTCGGTCTAAAAATGTTGGCCATCCCGTGGGTCAAGGAGGGTCGATGTTACGGCTCGGGCAAGGCTTCCCCGTCTGGCAAAAGGCCTCACGCATCCCACATTCGGGTTCTTAGACCACTGGACATACGGAGCGGAGGGAATTTGTTGCGGGTAAGGTTTAGATCTAGATAGGAAGGAGTGTGCGAGGCAGCCGCGGTCGCCAACGAAGAAGCCTAAATGAGATTCCTATTGTCTCGGGCTGGTTACTAGCCGGCATATTGTGGATGTGTTTTCCTTCATAGCAGTCCCCCACATAGACCGCACACAGCCATCTTTCTCTCAACTCAGACGAAGATACGCCAACCCGATCAAGAGAGCATGAGACTTGTCGGCTTCGTCGTCTCCACTTCCCCAGGTTGTTAGTTGGATAATTCCCCGATTGGGCCATACCTTGGCAATCTACACTAAATCCAGGAACGGAAGTCCATAGCGAAGTTGCCTTTTATTGCAGTCCTAGGATGGATTACATAAGAGTCCCGCCTGTTACTTTGATAGCATCTCTGCCAGACATGAGGACGTGGGTTGGACTGACGGAGGACAAAATAGCCCGATTCCAAAGGCGCCGCCAGTCACAGAATATAAAAAGAGAGAAAAAAGTTCCACCGACTTGAGGCGAGTGAAAGCCCATTCTTTGAACGGGGTCCCGTGCTCCCTCTCCCTCTTCCTGACCACTGAAAGACGTTCAAGCATTCTCTTTGATACGCAAAGATCCCCCGAGTTTGGTAATATCCCTGGTAGATCCTTCGTCCCCTCTACGAGCATGTCTGGCACCCCCTTTTTTTTTCAGTTTCTCAAACGACCTGACACATTGACATGGTTGAAAAGGCTCATTATGTATTCTTTCTTGCGCGAATACCGCCGGTAATACTACCATGCTAATGAAAACAAATGCGGGTATCATAGGGAGACCACCTCCCTCTCTGCCTTGGCACGGAAGGTGCCGCGAAAACCGAAAGAAGAGAAAGAGAGATGTAGCGTTCCATCATAACAAGGATCTCGCTTCTGGGAACGAGGAAAAAAAGGGGAAAAAAAAAGAAAAGAAAAAAAAAAAAACGTAGGAGGGGGAAAGTAGCGTCTGCTCAGCAGCCCGACACCCTCGAGGCCCATGTTGAGATCGAAACATATTGACCACACTTGCACACTCAGCTGCCCCTGGATATCCATATAGCTTGCCCTGCACTTGTCCTCCCGTGTCCCAAGAACCGGGGACCAAAGCGCCATCCGAACTTCGCAAAAATAGCAAAGCATACCACAGTCGCGTTGGCATGCTAAGAACGATACCGAACTAGAAGACTGCCCCCCAAAAAGAGAGAAAGAATAAAAAGAAAGCGTAACAAGAAAGAGCAAGGGAGATGAAGAAAGCAAGCGAGGGAAAGGGAAAAAGACAACAATAAATCATAAAGTATACAAGTAAAAAAGAAAAAAAAAAAGAAAAAAAATCCCAAACTCCGGATTCTCGTACTTTTCCGTCCGCTCCCGTCCGTGAAACCGTTCCGTAACCTCTCATTATAGCCTCCTCAGAGACGGTGGTTGCACCGGAGTGAAAAAAAAAAGAGAAAAATAAACAAGAGAAATCCCGCCTGCATCCCGAGAATATATAGATAATAACATCATGTCGACGCATCCATAGTGTAAAGTCGATCATCAAAGGTAAAAGGTTTGTCGAAGTCAATGTTCGCGTCTTCCCAGCAGATGTCGGCGCCCGGAACGGAACCTTGCGCATTCAGAAGAAGAGATTTTTCTAGGTCGTCAACCCCACCCGTCCCTAAACTATCCATGTTGATGTTGCCAAGGTCCATCATGAAGCCATCATCCAGTGGCTGCCAGTGCATATCCAAGTCCGCGCCAAATTCTGGAAGGTCGGTGTTCGGCTCCGACGAGCCGCTGTCCTTGCTGGACTCTGGAGTATCATTAGGCGTTAGTGCTAGATAGACACTGGGGTCGGTAAAGGTCCCGCCCGCGACAGAATCGAATCCAGGAACGCCCGAGAACAGCGTCTTCGGGTTAATGCAGTTAGCGTATGGGTCGGCAGTCGTGCCGGACTTGGATGCGGAGCCGGCCTTGTCAGTAACGGCGTCCTTGCTGTCAACCGCCTTCGCTCTATCATCCTTGGCTTTGCCGCCCGCTTTAGAGCCCAATTGCGCCTTGGGTCCTGTGCCGCTTGCGGAACGATTCATCGACGGCCCACGGGACATCGGTGTCGCCACGAAGCTGGCAGGTGTCTGGCCCTGTTTGGACTGGGTGGCGCTCATCACGGCAGCTCCCGGCTGGGGTGTGCCCTGTGAAGCTGCGCTCACATCTCCCAAAACGTTGCCATCAAGGTCGAGGCCCAACGTGGAGGCCAAGTTCTCTTGGAAGAACTTCAAAGGATTTTCCCTCGGCTGGATGTGTTCCGCTTGCATGTGGGCGTCCCGGGTCTCTTCCGTGGGGAATGCATTATCGCAATCAATTTCCGTGCAAGAGAAGACGGGCTTCGGAGTCTGTGCCTTGGTCTCTTGCTTCTTGGGTTCTGGGGCAGTCGCCTTCGTCGTGCGTGGAGAAGGCTGCTGTCGTCCGGCGGCGGGGGCTTGCGGCTGGTTCTGCTGGTGGTTGAGTTTGGCTCTCTTCTTAGGCGGGATATGAAGGTTCATGTCCTTGGCCTTGTTCATGTAGTTAGGCTGACCATGAGGAGAAGTCGCTCCCATCTGGAACTGATGTGTGGTCGCGGCTTGTGCCGGCACAACTGGAGCAGGCGGCTCCTGGGCCTGGGTTGTCTTTGGTCCTGCATTATGATGCTGCTGCCGTTGTTGTTGTTGGGCTTTATTATTCAACGCAGCATTTTGAGCCTTGAGATTTTCGGCGCTAAGAGGAGCTTGACCTCCTCCAGGTACGGCTGACTGCTGGGCTTGAGGTTGGGCAGCAGCGCTAGTGCTTTGGTGAGACTTGGCGAAGGCCGCCTGGCAGTCCTTTGTGATGCTCCTCATAACTTCTCGGCCTTTTTGGATTTCGAGCGGGGTGATCGTTAGTACCTCCTTGGGTTGGCTCAGCCTTTCGCCATCGTGAAACTGGCGCACCATTCTGTACCTCTGTTATGGGGTGGTTAAAAAGGTTAGCACTTCGGCTTTATACCACATCTTAAGAGGAACAATCCACAAGTGCGACATGACACTTACAGTGCGGAAAAAGAGCCTCGCTCGGTTGTCGTCTCGCGTAATCGAATACCACTTGCTCAATACCTTGCCCACCCGTCCAAAATCAGAGGCGAGACTTGCAATATTGGCCAAGAGTTCCTGCCGCTGTTGTGGAGATAGAGGCACTTCATTACCCGGGTCCTGGGCTGCTCGTCGCTGCTCGTCATCCGAAATAGCCCTCAGTCTTGTCGAAAGTTCGTCGTTGTGCGAACGGTTTGCCATATTGGCCATCTGCTGATTCTTAAGTGCCTGCTCATATTTGGCTCGCTGCTCCGGAGTTAAAGTTGCGAGGACATGTGGAGGGAAAGGCAGCGATGGCTGGCCGTGACCTTGCTGAGAACCGGACCTCTGTGCCGCACCAGGAGCATTCGGTTGCGTTGGTGTCTCTGGGGCTTCTTCGGGGAAAGGCCGCTTCAGATTCTTTTGAGCAGGAGCCGGCGAGGGTTGGGTACGGGACGCTTTTCTTGCGGCAGCCGCTGACATGGTCGGGGTCGCGTTCGGTTTCTTCTGCGGACCAGAGCCCTTGGTCGGGGGAGCCGCCCCGGGTTGTGGGGTTTGAGTGTGCGCCGGTTGCTGCATCTGTTGCTGTTGCTGTTGTTGAGGCTGCTGCTGCTGGGGCGGTCCCGATACTTGCCGAGCTTGCACTGGGGCGGGCTGGGAACCTGGCTGCTGGTGCAATGGTTGTTGTGGTTGCTGCTGCGGCTGCTGCTGCTGTTGTTGCTGCTGTCTCATGAACTGGAGCTTCCTCAAGTTGATTACGTGCGCCCTAACGTCCTCATCAGACATGGTAGTCGCTTTAGGATCCGAATTTCGAATTTGAAGGATCTCCTGGTCTGTGATAGGAGCCTGGATTAGTCTTTGTAGCTCGGGGTTCATATTTAGAGGCTGGCCCGCCATTGCGCCTCCGGCAATCGGCATGGCGGGGTTCATGCCCGGCGGCAACTTCTGCCCCAACTGCATCGCACGTCCTCTCATTATGTGGTTGTATTGCTGCCGCTGCAAAGCGATAATCCTAGGCAGCTGAGCCTGGGTCCGGGGATCTTGAGCGCACCACTGTTTCACGTCCCGGTAGGTTTTGAGTTCCGGGGGGGCTTTGAGAGTTCCGAGTAATGGACGGGGGAACTCCATACTATCCAGCATGGCCGGGTTTACGAGCTGTTGCTGGCCAGCACCAACAGGCATGCCAGGATGAGGCGCGCCATTCATTGCGTTGTTCTGAGGCATCATAGTACCTGGCACATTTCCTCCAGACGAGGCTCGGTTCATCGGTTGATCGTCAGGTCGCGGACCGATCTGGCCTAGGTTTTTCGCCATGTTCTGACGCTGCTGCTGCTCAATCTTGGCGATGATCTCAAATTGCTTGCCAGGCGGGAAGCTGAATAGATTGCGCTGTTGGTCTGGGGTTAGGCTATTGATAATAGCGCTGTGAAGGGCTGTCTGGTTCGCATTAGAAGTGCCTGCCCCGGATGCCATCTGTCGCTGATTGTTTGCCTGGCTGAATCGGGGATCGAGGCCGGCAGGGAAGGGCCCAGCGCCAGGAATCATGCCTTGCGGTCCTTCCATGGGGTTACCCTCCCCGGCGGATCGATTGGCCGGGACCTGCGCAGGGCTTTGGGACTGGGACATGGGCCCCGTTATGGGGCCTGGCTGTCCGGGGCCTATCTGCTTCCCTGGCATTTGTGCGGCTCGGAGTTGTGCTTGGTTGATGGCGGCCTGCTGATCCATATTCATCTGGCCTTGGACGGGCAGGCCAGGTTGATTAGGTTTGGGTTGCGTGGTTTGTTGTGGACCGCCCTGGAGCCGAATGCACATTATTAGCATTTCAAAACTGATACAATCTAGCATCGACCAATTACTCACCGGGACAACTACCTGGCCAGCCTCTTGCGCCCTAATACCAGCTTTCTGCTGGTTCACTAAGTCTCCAACATTCGCAAACTGAGAGAAATTATTGCCAGGCATCTGATGCGGTGCCCCAGGCATGGGGCCACCCTGGCTTATTTGGCGTTGCTGGAGCAAAGCTGCTTGTGCGGCGGGGTTCATCTGGCCAGCGGCATTTCCCATCCTCGCCCTCTGGATCTCCTGGAGAGCCTGATTCTGCAAGAATAGGAGGACGGGGTCCCTGCCCTGCGATTGGAGAAGCTGCAGTTGTTGTGGACTGATTCGGCGCGCCATCGACGCCCGTAGATTCGTCTTTTGGGGCTCTCCCATTGTCGCCATGAGCTTCACGGCCTTCTCAAGGGCCCTTTGACGGTCCTGGGCCGTGAAAGCGCCCATATCGTTCGCATTGCCGGGTTGCTGAGGACGAGAAGGCCGGCCACCTGCCATTCCCATCATCTGGGCATTCGGACCCATCGGTTGTCCACCAGGACCCGGCATCCCCATATGCATACCCATGTTTATTTGGTTCATGTTCATGGACATGGGGCCCTGATGTTGTGGCATCTGTCCCCCCTGCATCGGGTGTTGCACATGTGGGAAGCCCTGTTGAGGGCCAGGACCTTGGTTAGGTCCGATACCGCGTCCCATCTGCATCATGTTCTGGTTCATGAGAAGTTGTTGTGCCTGGGCTTGGGCAGCAGCCTGGGCTTGGGCGGCAGCGGCAGCCTGCGCATTTAAGGTATTTCGAATATTCGGTTCGTTCTGTTCGCGCTTTCGGAAGAATTCTTGTGTCTTCGCTTGCATCTGCTGCTCGTATAGCTCCTGCATGCCACAAAAGGTTAACATCTTCACGCACATTCCTCAGAAGCGTGGACTAGAGAGAACACAAAGAACGGAGGATTCGGGTGTGGCTGGAATAGATTTAAGGTACCTTGGTGGGAGACCTGAAAAATACTTCCCGTTCGAACGAGATGCCAGAGTCGGTGGCTTTGGTTAAATCCACACTATTCAAAGCCAGAGCGACATTTGTTATCCTAGGTATTGGTTAGCTTTTAGAGCGGCGAAGGCTTCCTTCCCTATTTGCGCAACGACCCCGCGGAGGATGGAGAATACGTACAGATTGGTAGCTCTCGTCACACGGTCTGCAACGGGGTAGCTAGCCTGCCATCCATGAGGTTGAGGCGGGTGGTTATTCATGCTAGTATACACGATTTGGCGAAGGGACATGAGGGCCTGTTGTCGAAGCTGTTGCTGCTGCGCCTGCGGCATCATCATGTGCTGCATGTTTGCAGCCATGGCCGCGGTATCCCCGTGGGAGGTCTATTTTAGCTTCCTTTGCAATTCGATAGTCTAATACCAAAAAAGATATCCGCCGATTCCGATCAACTTGTCCGGTTCGGAAAGGTCTCTGGACGATGATAGCACTGGACACGGGGCGCAGTGAGCCGAAGTCGAGTCGACAAGATAAATTGCGATGCGCGTAATAATCCGGAAATAGTCAAGTAAGTTAGTAGAGAAATAGATGGCGAGTCAGGATGGCGTCCGAGTGAGCGCGAGGTGTCGAGAGAGAGCGGAGAGTCGTCATCAACGGTGATTTCGCTGTGGGGGTAAAAAGCCGACCGACGGGTTTGACAAGAGGGTCCGACAAGAGAAGGGGAGGATAACTACGGACACAACTTGTGAGTTAGGAATCCCGTCGGAGGAATTGCAACTAAGAGGGCATCGGATGCGGAAGGGAAGCAGGAGAGAGAAATAAAAAGAAAAAAGAGCGTTCTTGACCGACGATCAAAACGATGGGCGAGATCGTGACGGAAGAGAGATGAGGGCAGACAAAGCCAAGAGCAAATGGTTTTGCGGATGTTTTTCTCCCCACTGTTTTCCTTTTTCACGAGGGCGAATGTGAACAAATATTAAGTGGAACAACTTACAGTTATGGATATCCGGAGAATGACAGGAGACTAGGTCCCGTTAGATGCTGTCAAGAATCTTCGTTCGCGAAGTGGAAAGAGGTGTTGGTGGATGAACAAGTCGAGGACAGTAGTTGCGGTGGGAGAGTGGGTTTGGCGGGAAGGGGAGTGGGTGGTGTTGTTCTTGGGGAGTTGGCTGGTTCTGGGTCAGGGAAACTGTGCTACTTAGTACTTGGTACTCTCTACTAGAAACTAGAGCCTAAGTACAGTGACGGGTATCCATGTATCCATGTACCGGGGGGGCGTGTGCCTTGGTGTGTATTTGGAGGAGGGAGGGAGGGACGTCACTTTTTGGTGCGCCAGAACCTCAGATGGGGTGTGTTGGTGGTATTAGCTGCCGAAAGTCGAGACAAACAGCCGCTTCAAAACAAGACCACAATGGCAATAATGCTTTGGCAGCAGGAAAATTCGAGGTGCAGGCCTTTGTTCGAAATAAGGGAGAGAATGACCTACTCCAGAGCTGGCTGAGACAAAAGATAAAAAATAAAAATAAAAAATTAAAGTTATCGTGGACAACTTCGAAAATAATTCCGGGTAGCTTTCAAAATTGAAGAGGAGAATTGGGCGGGATTATTGGGGGAAGTTGAAGAAAAGGCAAGGCATTTGAACATGACACCTGCCTTGATTTGCCTACAAGGATGAAGTACTTCGTCTGTACGAAGTAGTGTGTAGTGTATTATATGGACCAGAACGTAAATGAGAATGTACCTTTGTACCCAACCTCATTGGGGGCAACTTAAATCCCAGGGACCTGTTTTCTTCTCCACACACACCCTCCCTTCAGGCACTACATACACCACATTCGTACATCTTCAAGACACATCGAAATCATACTTCGATTCGTACTTTGTTCTCGAGCAGGCTCGAGATGGAATTACTAGAGATAATACAACCAATCGTCAAAAATTGAATATTTACATGCCTCCGCTCACAATACCAATCTTCTTCTGGAAGGGTGCTGAATTGGGCCTTGAGTCTCTCGAGGCGCAGCTCGCCTCACCAGCACCAGAGAGGAAGAAGAGAATGAATGAAATGTACGTACTTCATACACACATTGGATTAAAGTACAAACTTGGACGGGACGGTACGGTATTGCAAGTTGGTACATATACAAAGTATCGAAGGTGTGCACTAGTGTAATATGCATACATTTGTATGTTGTCTGTGTACAAGCTGAAAAGTCAAATGTACTAAGGTACATTGAAGGGTCAGGCGCCGGGCCTCAAGTGGATTTTATCCTGTCTTGACCAGGGGTGGATGAAACCAAGAAAAACCCCCATCATATTCTGGACGCAGACCCCAAAAAGAATGGGAGACAACCCTATTTAATGCAGGAATCGGGGCAGGCAGGTGATGTGAAGGCTAGATGATTGAAATTCTACTTCCCTTCGTGAATCGAGCGAAATATTGAGTGAGATATCTGGTGTGAAGGAGGGAAAGGAAAAAACGAGCCTACGAAGTAGCTCTTGGAGAGGGTCGAACTACGTAGTGTACAAGGAGGGAGAGGACTGTGAATCTACTTCGTAGTGGCTAAGAGGTACACTTTCCAGGGGACATGGATCCCTTCACTTCGGTGCCGGATCGTGGCAGGCTAGGGACACTCGCTTGAATTCATGCTTTCTCCACGATGATCGCGTTGAAATACGGCGGGGAGCAGCATCTATGTAGATGTGAGGAAGAGGCTGAAAGTATGTACCTTGTTTCCCGGTGCAGTGAGCGGTACTGACTTGTGCGTCGTGAGTTCCGGAATGTGAGAATTATTACTGCGTGCTTCGAACGAGGGGCTCGTACTTCGTACTACCTCTCACCAATATACATACTACTTCGCAGGACAGGGGAGAAAAAAGGGAAAGCCACTTGAAAAGCCTACTTTGCCTGTTATGGAATGGATCCATCGAATTGACGCGGTGGACCACAAGCTGCGAGAGTTGAGTTCGGCCAATGAAGTTGTCAGTGATTGTGGGAGAGATGGAGTGGCTTGACTCGTCTCTCCTGATGGTCTCTGCCAGAGGAGTTTGAGAAAAGGATTGATTCGAGGCCGTGACTACGCCAGGCAGTGGGAACTCTTGATTCCATCAAAGAGCAATTATAACCATCTTCCCAGCTCTTATCTTGTCGGATCAGCTGGGTGTGTGAGCCCGATTGCCTCAAGACCGTAAGATCTTATAATCAAGCCCGGAAACTTTGGCCCATTATTACTCCGCTTCAAGGAATTACTGGTTCTGATGCCCGGCGTCGAAACCAGCATGGCTTTGACCAGGACAAGACTTAAACCATGCGAACGAATGCCTATTCGCTGAGCAACAGCGCAGGAATATCAGATGAACGCGGCGAAGGGGCGGACGATGGCCAGGCTTGTGCCTCAGGCCTTGCACTGGGTTTCCCATCTTCAGCACCTTTTTCTATCGAGTATGTTCGCAACGGTCATGATTCGTGAAGGCGAAAGTGGCACGAGCGATACGCCCGAATTGCGTTTGAGAATGGTGTTTTAGTGTGACCCTTCGCCCTGCAACCGAGTCCCTTTGTTTGTCGGTGTTTTGGAAAAGCCTAGGAACTTTATTTAACTAGGCATGGGCAGAACCACGAAAATAAAGCAAGGCCGTTAAACTTTACATCTCCCCCCTCCCCCTCTCATACGTTCTAGAAGAAGCTGGTGGGGACCCGCTTGAAGCTATATCTACGGATCCATCAATGATGGAATCTTGACGCAGTAACAGCAGCGACAGCTAGCTTTTCCCTGCCGCTAGTGCCAATTGAAACATTTCACCATGCAACGCAGGGAATCCATGGGTGCCAACGAGAAAAAGAGTGCTCTCTCAGCTTCGTGTCATCCCAAGAGATTGCTGTTGGAAAAGGGCGCGAATGGCTGGCGGGAGGAGCAAAGGTACGGCAATACGGTTGTTTAGCAAGTCGTCAACGGGACAATGGTACCTGGGAATGGGGAACTGGGGAAGCGGAGATTCCTGGAGTGCGATTTTGGATGGAATTGGGCGGGCCGCACTCTCACATACTTCTTCAATTTCCTTCCTAATGAGGGGATACGAATCTGATTTAAACTACTTCGTATATTAATCCGATTGCCAAACCTCACATTCTGCCTCTCTTCCCAAACATAGCCCCTTCGACGATGTCGATTCTTAGATTATAACCACATTTTTCTTCCTGTTGTCGTTCCTGCGCATGGTGGCGTTAGTCGAAAGCTGATGGGGTGAGAACCGGCCAGGCCCTGCTTTGACCATACGACTTGCTTGGAGCCAAACGAACCAGGAAGAGTAACCTCTCAGGTTCAAGTTTGATCTTGGCACTTGTTACCTCCGCCTTACAAAGTATGAAGTACAGCCCACCAGCTCGGCAGGGTCGACCTATTAGTCCCTTCCAATCATTTGGGAATAGGCCTCGTACTGTATGCCACACGAGAGACAAGTCTTGTCAGATCATCCCTCGGAAGGAGTGGGGTTAAGATCGACTGCTTGCGCTCCTATTCATGGCCGCTTCTGTTGCCACTCAGAGTCCTTTATCGTAAACTAAACTACTAGATCTCTCCGACACGGTAAAGGCACATGCGCGCTCAAGATAGATGAGAGGAGAGATTGATTGCGATTTTGTTTAAAGAGAAAAATTTGCGAGATTTCCTAGTCAAAAAGCGAAGGGATAAGAACCACCAAGAGTGAGGCGACTCTCAACTAACAAGCCTCGGAGAGGAAGTTACCGCCTGGCCAATTGAACTCACTTTACAAAGGGATACCGCTCCTCCTTCACGAATTCGAGGTCTCCGTATTTCATGAGGGTCTATCATGGCTGGGAAGCCCAAAGGTATGAAGTATGCGTTGTTTACGAAGAATGCGTAATTGTTGATCGTGTGAAGGGCTACTCTCGTGGGATCAACCAGGCGCAATCCCTTCAGTTCTCGGTGATGACTGGCTTGACCTTTCCGCAGACCGAAGTTGGCGAGCTGCGTCGGGATCTTGGATAGACAGCACGATGAATAAGACGCCAGCATGCCAGAGTCTCCTGCTGTCACACGGTATTTCCCTTTCAAGCTAGGGTTTAATATCGGATTCAATACATCATCAAACTTGCAACCAAATTGCCGGTGTACTGGGTACCCTTCTGATGCTGGAGAGGTACCCTGGTCGACAACAAGATCCGTGCAGGCGAAGCAATTTCAAGACACCACCACTCCAAAGAGGAGCATGGTCGATATCGCCAACTTGTGTGGCCTAGAGAACTCACGCTTCGATGGTTCTTCGTCATCGGATCCGCCCGTGTTCCGATGTGCGGAGTATGTAAACTCTGTAGTTTCACGGCATTCTTCCAACGCTCCTTGAAGTTAATCTAGTAAAGCCGAAGCGACTGGGGGATGGTAGTCTACTGCAGATAATCTCAGCGTCATGGGTCCGATGTCTACAAAATCGGATCATTGATCCGAATCAGTGCAAGCATCTTGATATCGTCCGTCATCGAACAACCCCTCCTGACAACTCTGCGAAGAGAAAGATCAACTCAACCCAAGAAGTTCTATACTTTGTGGGAAGTATTCTGCGCCCGTAATTCGTGCGAAATGCAACGGGCGATACTTCAAACTACTTGGCAGGTGCCTGGTAATGGGGCGACTTCTGAGGCAGGGGAGAGGGCGGGAGCCCATCATGGATCCATCCAGCTCTACCGGTGCTCTGGCGCCAAAGGGCAGGGGTCGTCTCACAGGGATCAATACATTTGATCTGCATCATCCCTCCTTTGTGGTCGCAAAAAGCTGCAACCGGCGCTTCCATCAGCATTATCTCGCTCACCTAGCCACCTCTCCTTTTCCAGGTCCTCTTTTAGTAAAATTCTCTAACTAGAGCTACGTCCACTCTTTTATCTCACCAATTGTTGGTCCCTCGTTGGGGGGCACGAAGTATGAGAGGAATTGATGCAACCAGTGACTGATGCGAGTTTCTTGACCAAATGTGAGAGGTGGTCATGGTCAGCGGTTTAGACGTATCTTGTACCTCTGAGAAATGTTGAAGTACTTATACCTGTATCTTCTGGACACCACCCACCACGGTAACAACACTAAGTGGGGTATGGGCACCACTTTTAAGTCGACACAATTGCATGGGCCTGGCTTGGCCAACCTGCCCTATTTGCAGACTACTTCGTACTTGTACGAAGTACTTGTACCGTCATTGGGTCCAGTCACAAGCTGCCAGGCCACTCACGGGTGTTCGTTGGTTGCATTTTCGCCGCTTGATCGAGTGCATAGAGATTCGGAATTGATCTCGAGCAATCAACATCTTCCCCAAGCGTCTAGAGTTCTCGATTATAAGATGGGCTCTCAACCTCGAGAGTTCACACATCCTGGGAAGGGGGGTGCTTGCGGAATCAGTCTTCCATTACAGCTTCCCACGGACAGACACCGTCAGCCTTGTGGATATGAGGCGGCAACGCTCCCAGGATGCGTGTAAGCTGCCGCCCTATATATCTGCTGCAGCGCTCATCTTTGCGCGCAATCCGCCAGAGAATGTCAGTTATTGCACTTGCTTGAATGACAGTCCAAGATGAGCAACCCTTTTCCTTTGAAGGCTTACGCACAATAAATAGCCCATGACGCCTCGGCGGCTCTCATTCATCTTTGATGCAGGGCCCAGCGTTCACGGAGGCGCCAGGCTTGTCGTGGGCGTTTATTTTTCTTGGGACGTGCATGCTGGGCCAGCTATTTTCGTCTTCCACCCGTGTCCCCGCACCCCTTCTGTTCCCATTTCCCTGGCCCCTTCGTCATTTCAGCTTTCGCTTGCTTTGTCGTTTGCGTTGTCGTTGTATGCTAGCAACGAGGCATATTGTATGCACGAAATATGACACAAACGGGATCCATTCTTAATTCTTCGTAGGGCGCACTATCATCCCTCAGGTCTATGCGTACACTTTATAGTTCGCCTCATCCTCCTGTCATACTCTCTTGACATTAGCGAAGAGCAAGTGACGGAATCACGAGGATAGGTAATAAGAAGGCCGGCAGGGTGGATGACAAGGTGGGTCGGAGGAGTTTACGAAGTATGGGTACAAGAGTCTATGTACTTTTCTTTTCCTCATCAGGCAAGACGTGAGAAATATACAGGTACACTACTTCGTAAGGCAGTCATGGTCTAACACTGGTGATCCCGCTTTCTGGCAACGAATATATTTCCATTTGATCACTTTTCCCCCCTCGTCGATAGCATAACAAAATCTTGACACAAACCTAGGGAAAAACTAGCCACAATGGAGAGCATGAAACCCTTTCCCTATCGACTTCGGGCATGCGCACCTATGGCAATACGCCGGTGCTCCAAGGGAGACGAAAGTTCTCTGGAGTTTTAATACTTCGTCCACCTCGGTTGAGAGGCTAGAGTCCAGCCCGCCGCGAGAACAGACCCCATGACACAGGGGCATAACCTTGTCATGGGCGGCCAGGCCACGAGGCGGGGAGGGATCAATGACTCCCGAATCCCGCACCAAGTCCGTTCTTATTTTCTTGCCTTCTATCCATAACAGGTGAGAAAGAAATATTAATGCGGTCAATCAGTCTTTCCTCTGATATTTGGACCCAGTTCCTGCCGCTTCTGCTCCACAGTAGTCATGACATGTCCTGGTGGATGCTACGTAGTGTACGATAAGAGATAATCCTACTCTATACAAAAATGTATATATTGTTGGCTGCAGAGGCACAGAGAGGGCTGGTTGAGCACTATTGTCGCAAGCTCGGGACTTGCCGTCTCTGCTGATCCGAAATGCTTCCCATCGTGGACAGATGCGAGGATTTTGAATTTTTGTGTCGCGTGGCCCCAGAAAGGCATCGATCGCGGATCGAATGTTCCTCACTCCTTTTGCTTCCTCCGTTGTCTTGATTTCGTTAGACCTGCCGGCACATCAAGCATCCTCCAGTATGTAGTGTACTGCTGTCAGGCAGCAAAAGTACAAAGTAGGTTTGGTGGGAGTATCAGGTCCTTTAGTCTAGTCGGTTTGGAGTAGTAGGCTAAGCTAGCACACTGCATGTATGTAGAACATACAAAGGTAGGTGATGCTACTAATCCATCAAAATCCTAGGTCCGACTGGCATCCTCCGATCCCCCACATCGTTCTTCATCGCACAGAATCCGATAGTAAATTACTCAGTAACGTTTTTTTCCTTTCTTTTCTTCTCAAGAGGATCGATGCCCCGCGTTTTAATAACGCAACTTGGATCCTTCTCAAAACGGACCCGTGGTATCTGCTCAGGTTAACCATTGATATGAATATTCGTACATATCCCATGATTGCACAAGACAGATGATTTTTTGCCTGGCCATTTAATAAAGGTACTCAGACTAGGATTAGCATCAGCTGGAGTGTAAACAATCCTGGCGCTACGTAGGCTAGCGTTGCGCTCTATTCCTCAGTATTTGTAACGAGGTCACAGAGTTCAATTACGGGAGCAGGGGCCGTTTTTAGTTGGGAGCCGACGATGTGCATGTGTGCTCATCCATATGAACATGAGAACTGCAAGGAAGCTAGACGCGGAGGTTAAATTCCAACCATAATTACGCTGCTCCGTAGAACCCAAATCTCATTTTGATCCATTCATAACTCTACACTCGATGACAGCTTAGTCGTTCTCTGCTACTTCATACCAGTCCCTAATTCTAGCGCGTCGGACGGAATATTAGGGAAACAGCTCTGCGCTTGCTTTTTTCGACCGCTTCCCTGCTTTCCATGATGTCCCCATCACCCCCATTCCCTACTATTGAGGTAGTGTCGAATGCGAGAACGTGTACGACAGGTGGGTGTTTTACAAAAAGCAGGCACTCTTCGATTATTGTCGCCGTTGATGGCACATCCAGGCACAGGAAGAGGCCTTGGGCGAGCTGGTGGGATCCAACGGCGTTCCTGCGTCGCAAAGTCACGTAGAAAGCTTCTTCTTTAGCGGGAGGGTACTCTCGATCGCCGAAAGAGTACGGCGAACTTGGAAGTACAGTTGTTTGAGTAGGATTGAAGGGTCAATGCCGTTGTAGGAATCGGCAGTGTTGACGATGGGGCTTCAGGATCAACGGATGCTAACTCAGCCAAGCAGTTGCGTTCAGGGACTTGGTGTGCACTACACCACTTCGATGGTGTCGTATGTACCCTTGCGCGGGAGGGAACGCAACCAAAAGAGGTTGCTTGCAGGCATTTAGGAGGAAGCGCAGGTACCTGGAGATTAGCCTTGCCTGTGAATGAATGCGATTTGAATGAATGGGGTCGAGAAAGGACCCACATTTAGCCCCATTGAAACAAAAGACGACCTATTCCAGACAGGGGCTATTTCGAGGCACTAAGTATTATACGACGATGATGTCTAGCATCAATCTCTCGGAGAGAAGAAAACACAAAGGGACTGGGACGCCTCTCACTAATAGGCATACTGCCGAGGTAGGCCTCGAATATACCGAGTTCAAGTTCTCAGAACGCATCCCTCTTGCGGACGGAATTTGATGATAAAAGATGTCATATCAACAGCATTGCATTGTACGAACAGTAGCGACCTGAGAAGGAATAATACCGGACCCGAATTTTGGGGAATCTGTGGCAAGAGGAGGCTGTCCCAGGTCCAGCCAACTTTTGATCAATTGGATGTGGAAGCCGCTTGGCTACATGGGGGCCAGGTACTGGTACGAGCACCCCTCTGGCGGTGTTATCCACTTGTACACTTGTACGTACCACCTCTACCTCGTAACTGTACACCTGCACTCCTACGCTTGACAGGGGTGTCCCCGACATCACTCATCAAGGTGCCCTCAGCATCGATTGAAGTCATTGGATGCTTGCCTCTGATCTCGTTGACTTTAAGTCCAATCTCAGCCGGAATTAAATGAGCGTGTTCAAGTTGATTTGGACATGATTTGACCCCACGGATTCGCGCCAGGTATTCATTCGTCAGTCTCCATGAAACGAGTGATCTCAAGACTCGCCCTGGCCTAGGATAATATCACAGGGCTTTTCCTCCCAGAGTGTGCAACAATACGAAGTAAAACTCCGTCCGACGAGGAGGAAAAAAACCAAGTCGGCAGGGTGTCAATACTTCGTCCATCTTATCGAGATACTGCAAATGTCCGCAAACAACGAAGACGGATCGGCATACGCAGAAGACTCAAATCATAATATCGGCCTTTTCGAGGTCGCTCAAAATCTCATCTAAAAAAGGATGGCCCAAGCGGTGCCTTGACTCTTCCCTCTTCTTTTTCAATATCCACAATTTGGTTGCTCGTAACGTATTATCAATACAATATGTCAAGCTGATGTTGTGGTGTGTCGTACAAGTTCAGCTCCCAAGGGACTTGGCTTTTCTCTTCGTTTTCTTTTCCCATTTTCGCCATTTGGAGAGGTCTGATGTCCCAATGTACGTCCCACGTGCCCAAGAATTTCCACGAAATGGCGGGAAAATCATCGACAAGTACGACGGCAAGAAAAAGCAAAGCGCGCTGTTGGAAGGAAGCGCGGTGGGAGAGGGAGAAAAAAAGACTCTGCTAGCAGGAAGATTTACACGTGTATGCGCCCCAGCACCAAGAACTTGTTACCCATGTACTTCTGTCGAGCGTTTGAAGTTTCCGTTTAGTTCGTAGAGATTGAGGATGTTGTTCTGGAAACATGTGCGTATCAGGGTAGTCAAGCTAAAACAATCTTTTAGCAACATCGGAACTGTACTTCGTACTTCGTAAGGCAAAGAACGGACGAGTACTCATGGAAGTACACTACGAAGTACGCATACAGCGACGCTCCGCATACAATCCAGAGGAAGTCGAAAAGGAAGAACTTGATACACATCGGGACGTCTGATCGACGTAACCGCAAGAGATCCCTGACGTGACCGTTCCTGGGTCTGGCGAGGCTAGGTCAGCCAGGCCTTGCACGACTTGCCATGTAGTACTTTAAATACTAAATGTTGTATGTACTTTTACCACATCAGTGTAGCCCGAAGCTACATTTGTAGCACATACTCTTATGTAACCAACTAGGTGGCATCGGAACCCCGCCCGGCTGGCCTTTGACCCCTGGACCTGGCCTGTATTTGTATTGTATAAAGTACACAGTTTTCTGCTGCTCGTCATCCTCGACGCAAGACTTCGTAGTATCGAGACCAAAGCTCTTTAGGC
The DNA here is from genome assembly GCA_002221725.1 of Scedosporium boydii. NCBI lineage: Eukaryota > Fungi > Ascomycota > Sordariomycetes > Microascales > Microascaceae > Scedosporium > Scedosporium boydii. The sequence goes on from NJFT01000077.1 coordinate 30,873, forward strand.
TCATCTCATCACTTGCTGTCCAGAGCTGACATTTGTCTGATATCTCCATCCTTCATCCCATGAATCCAAGCAATTCCGATTCCAGTATTCCTTTCGCCTCATCCTCATCGTCAGAGGCAAGCAAGCATCATATTATCTCACCGAGGCATTTATATATTACTCCTCGCTCTGCCCACCTGTCCAGAGGACAATCCATCCCACCCATGAGCAGTTCTGGCCCCCAATCACCAAGCCACTCTGGGTCATCAGATTGCCCACCATTTTAATTCTCCTCCCTCATCTCGCCTCGGTTGCTTCACTCAAGGCGTCGAAATGTTTGCATGGTGAGTCAAAAAGTCCGCCTCGCTGCCTGGAGTGAAACTTCTCCTCTCTTGTCCAGTCAGTCCCCAGGTAGCATCATCGAACATGAAGACACTTGATCCATACTTGATTCATCTGCTCCCCAGCAACCAACCATGTCTTCTGTCCAGAATAAGGCGACAGTGACCAGATCCAAGCCCTCTCAAAGCCTCAACCCGCCTGGCCGTCTGTGATCATCATCTGCCGCTCTGAACAGACTTCGTATTTCCCATTTCCCCGGTCACATCTACTTCCAGATCTTCAAAAGATTCCAACACATCCGTCCTTCCCTTTTTCCCTCTTCGCCTCTTTTTTCTTCTTTTTGCCCTTAACCGTTCTTCCCCGCCTTCTTGTCCTGTACGTCTTGGCTCTACCCGTTTCTCAGTGATTGATTGTACTGTGCCTCGTTACGCGAATCACCGATCTACACCTCGTGCTTGTTTCGCCTTTGTCCGACCATAGGGCTCGAGGATCCGTCGAAAGTAGTGTGTAGTTCTCGGAAGGCGGGAGAAACCTCAGTATCCTTACCCGTTTCTTTTTTTTCTTATATCTATTTTTCTTCACACTCGTAGGTGTTGTCCCTGTTCTTGTGGCCTACACTTGAGCCAGCATGCAAGAGGGAATTCTCAAGTTTCCCTAACCGCGCAGAGGAAGAGCCGTGTTTTTCTGTTTTACACGAAATTAAGTCACAGTATCAGTGGTATTGCTGAGAACCTTTTCTACCTGGCCCATTCCTCCTCGCTACCACCAAGAATCGAGTGTGGCTCATGGTGGCTTTCTCAAGTTGTTGCCGCGGGCTGTGCGTTGGCAGCCTTCCATACCAACAGCACATCTCGTATTGAAAGCAGGGACAGCTCCTCAGAATATATTAATCTAATCCATGGGCCCGTTTTGTCCGACCCTTCTCGGCCAGTTCCATGGGCGGCTCAGGATGACAGCTGCCTTGCCACGGCCAACCAACATGACGATAGGGGTATCGCCCGCATATCTTCTGGTGTCCCCATGTCGTATCTCTGTCGTATCCCTACCAATGTGTCGGTTCGGACAAGAGTGCTTTGATGTTCTGCGATTCTTTTGCTATTCATGAAGACCAAACCTACCCTACCGACAAGCCGATGTCATCTTGAAGCAGGCTAGGGTGCTCTGATAGGAATATCCGCCGCTCATGGAGAGGGAGGGGGTGGTTCCTTCGCCCCAGAGGCGCTCAATCTGACCCCTTACAGGTGGGGTGGAGTTCGAGGTTCACGGCGCGGAATCTTCTGAGCCAACATTTCGTTGCGAAGATGCACACGAAGAAACGGCGTTGTAACTTGAAATCTAGGAGTAAATACAGCCTGTCACGCCTCTGAGGCTCGTGTCTTGCCGTGCGGTGTCGCGTGCTAGTTCATAGACCTCAGATGACGCATGCTTTTTGAGTGAGGAGTTTGCCAGTCTGGTGCTAGTTAGTTGTATGCGCTAGCTGCCTGGAGTGAATGTGGCCATCACACTTCTGTGCGATTCCGACGTGGAACACAAGGATGGCTTTTTAATAAGAAGAAGAAGGATGGAGCTGTCAGATGATAACGTGGAGTTGACATCTCGGCTGCTTCGATATAGGGCTAGGTTAGTCGAACATGTTATTTCGTAGTACTCATGCTTCGTTCCTAGCTGGCTAGAGGCCAACTACGGCCATGCTAGGATGCTCCAGCATATAGAATCTGCCAGGCTCGGGCGGTGTACCGGGCTGAAGCCTCGTGGAGTACCTTGAACTCGATACGTGGAAGCATTGAGAAGGGCCAGAAAGAGCGCGTGGAGGATAATAACTGAGATGGTGAACACTCCCCAAATCTCTAGTTATTACGGGCCGTGGAGATATAGAGAAAGTGCGCCTACTCCATACTATCACCGCCACGCTACGGTTAAGAATATAGGATGACCTAGTCGACAGCCATTCCTGAGGAGAGATGTTTCCGCTTAGCCGCGAATAAGGCCCGAAAACCCATGCTTTCAGCCACTCTTAACCGTCGAGTTTTTACATACCAAGTTCGGGCAAGATGATTCCTGGCACTCAAGACTTGCTGAAGGATAAAGGGGTGGAATGAGACCTAAGAGTTTGCTAAATTCCCACGAAATCATTGCATATGTATGGTTGTTGACTCTTCGGAGTTTGATCTACTCTCGATAGATTTGGGTTCGTATACTTATACATGCCCAAAAAGATTCCAGAAAGCGGTATTCCCAAACCTGAACTACGCAAGACTAAGTCGAGTCCGTACCCAGAACCAGGCCCTTTATTTTAATTCCTAATGTGAGCCAGACGATGGGAAACAAAGCCGTAGATATAAATGATCCGATCGGCCTTCTCGTAACTTGTTTGGTCATTGGGAAAGATCTCGGAGTTCGAATTGGGATGGGAAGTGCAAACTAAGAAGGGCAACATCCTGGCATATATGTATTCTCTACTACACTCGATGACGTCTCGATAATCACCCTAATGACGGAGATTCCTAAAGCAAGTGGCGGCGGAATATGGCCGAGGTGATTCGTCCTCCTTGCCTATATTTTACACCCGTTACCAAGAATAAGGTATCCTCCTGAAGCCTGAAGGAGGTGTAGCTAGCCATTGGCTAGACTGGAAGCCAAGGTCTTGACCACCGGTCTCAATGCATTTCAAACCCATTCCAAACTCTTTTAACCCACAGTTTACTGCTTTGCTTTCACTCGGGCTTTGGTTCGCCCTTTGGGCCGCGAACGAAGGACAAAGACGGCCGGGAATGGCCAGACCAGAGCTGTTCGGTGGGCCTCCTTTCAGATATCTCATTCGGAAGCGTCTCCATCTGCATATAATCTCTTGTTCTACCCGGCGACCACTCATCTTGAAGTGTCCGGCCTTCGTGGTCGCTATTCCCAGCCCCGAGACATCCGGGGTGTAAGCTTTCACTTGGAGTTCAGCCCATAAGACGCCTTGAATCTTCCCCCACAAACCTGGACCTCAAGAGCGCGGACTCCGATCTTAGGACCAACCCCATTATCACTATGGCCACCACGGTCACCACAGTATTCAACTCTTCGGCATCTTCCTCGGATTCGAATACCCTCACTGGCCTCCGTGATGAGGTCGAAAAACTACTATCCTGAATGTTACATCTACAGATGTCTAAGTCCACTCGATGGGTGACATAGAAGCGGACCACCGAGGACAACCGTTGTCACTCTTCTTACGCCTTTTTCACCATCTGGGCCATCTTGCTTGTCAGATTTTGGACCCGGTGCCAGGATAGTAGTTCTTATCGTCAGTATTGTTTAATTCTAAGAAGATGCCGGCTCCTATCACTCCGGCTACTATGATGCCGTTCCATTGAATGGCTGATAGAATCCCAATGGCGCGCCAGGTAGATTGAGAGTGATACCCACTCCATCCTCCACGCTCAGCATAACGCTGTCCCCGCCTCGGCCCTTTAGCTTTTACAGTCTCATAGAACTAGATGCATAACGAAGGTCAAGACTTGGTTCATCCTGGCGGCTCGTCCCTATCTCTCACAGTTCTGGCTTCGCGCAGTCAACGTGCGGGATATGAAGCAATTGGCCACCACTAGGAACACCCTACGAGATCAAAGGCTCTCCTAATATCCATTGGAGAGATAGGCTGGTTAACGAGTTCCTATCCACGACTAGTGGAGCAATTTCGGAGAAGAACGCCATGGATAAGTTTGCAGCTGCTTGATGCTCTTCAGAGTGATAGTTTGACTAGTGAATTGTCTCCTTTGAGGCGGTGATATTGATATCCCGCTTCAACTCGATGAACTAGAGTGCCTTGCCTTCCCACTCCCTGGTCACGAGCAACTAATTATTGATTGCCGCAAAGATGGGTTAGTTAAACGAGAAAAACAGCCACGAGAGGCACTATACTAAAACGGTCAGTATATTTACACAAGCAGAACTACAACACGAACTGCCAGTCCATCTGGCGTATGGTATCAGTCCTCGTCGAGTCGAGCGGAATTGAAAGGACGGAGCGAACCCGGTTACGGTCGGGGGACTACGATTCGAGTGATCAATAATCGTGTCGACGCAGGGATAGGGAGATGATTTGAGTTCGACGGCGTGGCGGGGCAAAAATGGGAAGTTGCAACTGAATGGGCTGCTGCAGTTGCGCGCACTCCACTTCACCCCTTCCCATGGTACAATTGTACAGCGTCCATCCCTCCAATTGTTGCCGCTTCCCTCTCGACAAACCAAATCGAAGCGGGACAAGTCCGCCTTACATCTAGTAACTCCGCATGAGATAAACACTGAACTAGTGTAACCAAATCGTCCATTTCCCCCACCACTCCATCCTCAGTCTTTTTCACCTTTTGTCCACGTCTCTTCCCCATTCTAAATGCTCAAGAGACCATCGTTCCTCCTGATGGTCTATCGCCCAGTCGCTTCTTCTCCCTCTATGGCTCAGAGAACCCGTATCCCAACTCGCTTGGTCGCCACAGCTTCGGCGACAGCTTCCGCCGACATGTCTTCACTCAACGCCGCCAAGGACTTTATTCGTTTTGTAAACGACTCTCCTACCCGTATGTTGAGACCGCCGAGATCGAACGTCAATGGATACCCCCCTTCCCTCTCCAGCTTCACGTGCTAACGCTGCAAATCTCCTCGTCTTAGCCTACCACGCTGTTGCCTCTGCCGTCTCCCGCCTCCAGAAGGCCGGTTTCGTCCACATCAAGGAAAAAGACCCCTGGGTATCCGAAATCCAGCCCGGCGGCAAGTACTTCATAACGCGCAACGCCTCGTCCATCATCGCCTTCGCCGTCGGTCGCAAATGGCGTCCCGGAAGCCCCATCGCCATGGTCGGCGCCCACACCGACTCGCCCTGCCTCCGCTTCAAGCCCGTGAGCAAGAAGACCAACGCGGGCTTCATGCAGGTCGGCGTCGAGACGTATGGCGGTGGTATCTGGCATAGCTGGTTCGACAGGGACCTCGGAGTCGCTGGTCGCGTGCTCGTGAAGACCTCCGACGGCGCCATCGTCCCGCGCCTCGTCAAGATCGACAAGCCCGTTCTTCGCATCCCGACCTTGGCCATCCACCTCGATCGATCCGCCAACTTCGAACCTAACAAGGAGACCGAGCTCTTCCCCATCGCCGGGCTCGTCGAGGCCGAGCTCAACAAGGTCGACGAAAAGGACGCCGCCGCCGCAGCCGAGGCCGAGAACAAGCCCTTCCAACCCCTCGCCGCCATGGGCGAGCGCCACCACCCGCACATCGTCGAGCTCATCGCCGAAACGGCCGGCGTATCCCCCTCCGACATTGTCGATTTCGAAATGCTCCTCTTCGACACCCAACCCTCCTGCCTCGGCGGCCTCAACGACGAGTTCATCTTCTCCGCCCGCCTCGACAACCTCAACATGACGTACTGCACCATCGTCGGCCTCCTCGAATCCGCCACCGAAACCTCCCTCGAAAATGACTCCACCATCCGTCTAGCCGCCTGCTTCGACCACGAGGAGATAGGTTCCCTCTCGGCCCAAGGCGCCAACTCCAGCTTTCTCCCCTCCATCCTCCGCCGCCTCGCAGCCGTCAAGGCCACCAACGACGACGACGCCATCTCCGACGCCGAGCCCGACTCCGCCGCCGCCTTCGAGCAGACCCTCGCCCGCTCGTTCCTCATCTCCGCCGACATGGCCCACTCCGTCCACCCCAACTACGCCGGCAAGTACGAATCCGACCACCGCCCCGTCATGAACAAGGGAACCGTCATCAAGGTCAACGCCAACCAGCGCTACGCTACGAATTCCCCCGGCGTCGTCCTCGTCCAGGAGTGCGCCCGCCGCGCTGAGGTGCCCCTCCAGCTCTTCGTCGTGCGAAACGACTCGCCTTGCGGCTCGACCATCGGTCCTATGCTGAGCGCTAAGATGGGCGTTAGGACCTTGGATCTGGGGAATCCCCAGCTGAGCATGCACAGTATCCGCGAGACGGGCGGTACCCATGATGTCAAGGTTGCTGTGGAGTTGTTCAGGTCATTTTACGAATCGTATGGTGAACTTGAAGAGAGGATTATTGTGGATTGAAGGAGGGGGTAGGTTAATTGGTCCGTTGACAGACAGCATTCTTGGACGGAATATCATTGGCAACTTTGGAAATCATAGCATGATTACGCATTTAAAGTGCGAGGCCAAAACCTGCGAGACTGATTCGAGATCGAGAGAAGGTAGAAGATAGATCTATCCGCCTTGACACGATGACCTCAGATTCGGGTTTGTAGTTTATCATAATACACAAAAGATGAAGCAAAGACAAAAAAAAACTTTCAAGTCATTCAACTTTCTTTTTCTCTCTCTTCATTTGGTCTCCGATGCCGCCTATGATACAAATAATTTGGTAAACCCTCACCGCAATCCTTTATAACCCCCTAGCAGCAGTATAAACAAAGAAGAAAAAAAAAAAGAAAAATAAGCATCATCTCAAACGCCGGTCCAACGAAATTCGGTTCGACAACTCATTATTCTAATCGAGGGGGTGATGGTGTTGGCAATGTTCTAGAAGAAAGAGAAAGAACTGGTAAAAGTCAAGAGGTCGAGGAGAAGCGGATCGTCATCGAGAAGAAAGTGCGGCCAAGGACGGTCGCAAAGGTATAAATAAACGGGGGTAAAGAGGCGCATTTTGCGCATCGTCGAAACGGGCCGGCGAGGCCGAATCTCTTTCATCGTCATTGACTCCGACGCCCAAGGAGCAGTTGCTTTCGGCTTTGACCTATCACCTATTGTCGAGAGGTCTAATCCTTACTTGCCATCACCTTCAGGTTTCTTCCCTTCCTCAGCGGGCTTCTCTTCAGTGGGCTTTTCCTCTGAAGCCTTGTCATCGGGCGTCTTTTCGGACTGGCCTTCGGATCCGTTCTCGGGAGCTGGCTTCTCCTTTTGTTCTTCCGGTTTCTCCTTCTCCTTCTCCCCCTCGGTCTCCTTTCCCTTCTCCTTTTCGTCGGCCTCCTTCTGCTTCTTTTCCTCCTCTTCCTTCTTCTTCTTCTCCTCTTCCTCTTTCTTCTTCTTTTCCTCCTCCGCCTTCTTCTTTGCCTCTTCCTCTGCCTTCTTCTGAAATTGTTGTCAGTGGTTACTTGCCAATGACAAAAGGCTTATAAGCCAAATCAACGCACCTTTTCAGAATCCTTCTTCCCGAAAAATCCTTCGCCATTGTCGCCATCGCAGCGCTCCCGCTCAAGCTTCATGTCCATGATCATGCTCAATTCGGGGCAGTACTCGAAAATTTTCTTGCGCTGATCCTGGTTCTTCCAGACTTCGTCTCTGAGATTCTTGCCCTCACGCACGTGGAAGCCCATGGCATTGTCGAAGTAGACGTCCTCGACGGCGAGTCTACCCTGGTCGCCGGCAGCGACCTTGTGATTGGGGAGAACCCAGAGGCGCTTGCCGAACCACTCGTCTTCGGGTTCGGTATCGTTGTATCGCTCCTGGAAGGTCAAGACTTGGCGGATGGCGCTGACGCGGCGAAGAGAGAGTCCACCGTTTCCGGAGAATCGGTCATTGGCGCTCCTGCGAACACCCTCCGTGTCAGTAAACTTACTCTTGAGAAAATCGTAAATAACGGGAGGATGGTAGGTCGCATGCTTGCGCCCCCCCAACAATGCTCGTCTAGATAATCCACATACCTTGGCGCGCCAGCCCAGCTCCACTCGAGCCAGTCATTCAAGCTAGTCTCCGAATTTGCGCACATGATGCTGTCGGACTCATATTTGAGAATCCACTCAACACCGGGCATAAACTCGTCGTAGAAGCGCATATCGGTAAGGGTACGGAAAACATGTTCCTTGCTTTCGATGCTCCACGGGGAAGGAAGGACCATGAGGTCAAGTTTGCCAATGATCTGCTGGTGCTTGATGGTGAAGGCACGGCCGACGCTGATGACGCTCTTCTCGGAGCCGATAAAGAGGAACCTCCAATCGGGAGGGACCACAGAAATCATATGTAGGATATGGGGAACGAGATGGGGGATCGGGCGGGGCTCAATGAGAAGGGCGACCTTTTGACTGCTGTACTTTGCGCGGGGGTCCTCGTCGACTTTCCAGTCCACCTTAAGCTTGGGGATTTTTTGCCTCGCCTCGGATAGTCGGGATTTGAATTCGGCTTGTATCATGGGGCTGAAGTGTGGTAATAGGCCGGCGATGAGCCATCTGTTCGGATCAAAAACTGTTAGAATAAGGCTCGGGACAGCGGGTCAGGTTGGTAGGGGAAGGGAGGTGGCGTGGCGTACGTTAGAACTAGAGAGAACACCACAAGGATGCGGACCTTGGTTATGTGTTGAGTAGCCTTGATGAAATGTGGCCGCAAGGCGAGGGTAGACGAAATGACGGCCATGTTGGCAAGAAAGAGAGTGTGGTGTGAGTATTAAAAGTCAGGTAAGGACGTGAACCCAAACTGGAAAAAAAAATATATATGGAACGACAAAGAAGAATGAATGCAGGTCAAGGCTGTGTCATGAATTAAGAACCAGCGGATGATCAAGGAAGTATTGCACCACCATTAATGAGACTTGATCAAGCGCATCTCATCTTCACAACACACTTGGGTGGTTAGGTGAAGTGGAAGTGGTGATGGTTGGAGACGGAGACCTTTCTTGGCTGATGGATGTAAAGTTCAGATCCAACTCTGGCGAAGCCAAGAGGCAGGGATGGGTCGTGGATCAATGTGGGCGAAATGGGCGAAATGCAATTTCAGGGGGCGACCCACTGGAAGGACTTGACGAGTTTGACGGCAAGACTTCGTACTTCGTAGGAGCAAGGAATCGACTGCATTGGGGCGGCCAAGAAATCGATACAAAACCCAATTGGTACATGAGATAATTACCTTGCTGCTGCCCCCTTTGGGAAAGGGGTCTGGGGCGAGAACGGAAGGAGAATCGAGCATCGCACTGTCCTTCTTGTACCATGTAATACGATCCTGCCAGCCAGGACAGCGTATATTCCACGTATGTACGAAGTACTTCGTACATAGAAGGCCTTCCAACAGGAAGAAGCCAGCACCGAGGCGTTCCAAGGGATCGCCGCACACGCGTCCGTTCAAACCAAGACTGTTGCTGTTTTCGGGTACAAGCGACACACTAGTACTGAGTGCGGCTTGAAATCACTATGCACTGTGTATATATGCTACTTTTTAGGGAACCCCTGATGACGATTTGCTTCTAGGCGTGGTGCACGCCTCACTTGACTGGACCAGACTCTATCACCCCACTGTGTCAATGTTGGTGGATTTTGATTGCGAACACCATGACGAAGAAGATGGTAGAACGGGGAACGTCTGTGACATTGCTTCGTAAGACACTCACGCACATCGTGATATCTGCCCAACTCGGCGCTTCACCAAGACATAGACCGGCTCGTTATGTTTGGTTACACGGAATCAATGCTGTTTGCTTGGCAGATCCTAATCAAGGGAAAACCGGAAGAAGGGGGGGGAAAAGGTTGGAAAGAGAGAAGTCGCAAGATAGTTTACTTCGGACCTGTACTAAACTAGAATAAGTCGTATCGCCTTCCTCTCCTTCACCTCATCCCTGCTTCGGTCTCGCGACTCTACTGCTCATCCAGGACGAGCATCAGCCCAATAGTCATTGATTAGTTGAGTTTGCGCATACTTGAGAGACAACAGGCATCAGATAGCCTCCAAGTCAAGTGTTGTCTCAAGTCCACTGTCATTTTCCCTTCCGTTCCTCCCGTGTGAGGCTGAGTAAGAACTAACCTGCTGTCTTATTTATATCAAACAAACTTTCACACGTTTCAGAAAAACTTGTGGACGATTAAAACTTGAGATACTTTGTAAATCAGCGTTGCGCAACAGGCACCGCCAATTTCGATAAGCGAAGAGCCCTGTATTGATTGGTTGGACCAGGGTTGTAATATAATTGCACAATCTTCCTCCCCAGTATCTGCAAGAAAGCACAACTAGGGAGGAATGGGGCTGAGATAAGAGTCTGTCCCGAGGAATAAGGTGGGGAGGGAGGGGAAGGGAGGAAAAGGCCCCCAAAAAGGGGAGAGAAAAAAAGACGGGAAGAAATGTTGGAAAAAGGGTAGGATCCTGCGCCATGATCCTATGTACGCTCATACAAGTAATACGAAGTATGACCGTGGAGAAGCTGGGGGGCCACCAACTCAATTCCCCGTCTGAATTCGAGCGCGATGGATAGTAAAAAAGGGTTTAGTCTTGAAGTTATTTTAAGGTCAATCACTTCACTGACCAGGTTTCTAATTATCCTCAGGACGGCTCGGTAGTATTAGAAGAGGAAACAGATGCCGGGGTATCAATATATTAGGCGGGAGGTAGATGGACGGGATCCCCAAGTCAAGGGAAAGCGGAGGCGATTTATTGTCGAATGCTGCAAAGGCGGGCATCAGTTGCCAAAATATGCAGACACAAAGCATCATTGAGATCATACTTCGTACGAGAAAAGACATTCTTGATCAGCAGTTCAGTTTCCCAGGGCCTGGTTCCTTTTGTCGCTTTTAGTAAGTTTATTTCCAGGCCTCGGGAGCAAACAGCGGTTTAACACGAGGTTTTCCCTTCCTCTTCTCTTGTCGAATGTGACATCAAATTGCTTCGCGGTCAATGCTTGTACAGGTAACCCTTGGGAACTTCGTTGCATTTAAGTTACTTGAACTTTGCAGCAAGACATTTACGCATGACTTGTCCTTCGGCGTACCTTATACTTGGCACGAATACAAGGAGTGGTTGTCCCAGAGGAAGGGATGCCTGCGGCTGCCCCTGGCTTGCGCTGCCTTATGGAAATGACAGTGACGGTCAGATCGAGGAAGTTGGTTGTGGGGTGAAGAAGGAAAGACTGCGAAGTCGAGAGTCGATGAAGGAAACTACGAAGTACTTCATATGAAGTACCTTCGCACCTCCGTCACTTCTTTTCTGAGCCTGAAAACCGGATTTCTGATGAGGACAAATCATCAATGATCCTTTTTCTGACAACCGTTGCGCCAAATGGAATCGGATCAATGAAGGGATGATGCAGGTGTCGTGCTCTTGAATACGAAGTACCATCGAGAAGATGCGCGATGCATGCGTAAGGACAACCACTCGGCTCCTGCCATTGGCTAGCCACGAATGGTGAAGGCAGACAAAACTATCAAATCATACCATGTGGGTGCTAGAGTTAGTGGACTCGCTAGTAGCGCATGGCGTCCAGGGGTACTAAAACGGCATCAATACTTCGGAGCTTTCTCAGGAAATGGAGTTCGTGTTCTGGTTCTTGGCTCCTCGACTTTCAACGTTGAAGACTGGCTGACGTTGGTACTTCGAGTCAGTTTGTCCTTAAAAAATTTCCGCTTTCCATGTGGAACAAGACGAAGGCCAGACCTGCCAAGGCTTTTCTTTCCCTCTTTTGCATTTTGATTTTTGATATTAGTGCAAGTACCCAAATTTTTTTTTTTTTTTTTTTTTTTTTTTCTTTTTCTTTTCTCTCTCCTCAGGTTCAAGAGCTGATTCCTTTGGCCTGGGTCACAATTGTAGAACCGTACTCAGAACACTGTGTACAAAAATAGAGACCAGCCAAGGAAATTGGCTTGATCCCTCGCAGTGGACAGCACTGGCCCATCAGTCGCGCAGTCCCGTCATCTTGGCCTTGCCTGCCCACAGAACAGGATGCTCGCCCCCTACCTCCTTCCCCAGGACAGTGGCTCTCCGACTCGTCCCCATCCCCCTTTTGCTCCACGCCACGAGAAAATTGATCCTTGACAGGACAAGCACCATTGATCGTGGAAGTATCACGCAAAACTTCCTCCGCCTTTCCACCAGGACGCGAATTCTTCTGCTTTGTTCCGATCACGCCGATAACACTTCACTGCCTGCTTGAATCCTTTGTCGGTTATTTCAATTCAGCCTAGCCGCGTCGCTTGGCTGTGCGAGCTCAAGAGCCTGGCTCGAACCACTGCCAAGACTAGGGACTTTGCAACATCTTCGAACGCAACGCACCTAATCCCACCCTCGATGGTTACGTCTCCATCTCTCTGAGAACAGCAGATTCATCCACGCCGCTGTGGGTTGAAACACCCGGCCGCTGGCCTTGATCAAACTCGAGCTTACCCTCTCCACCCGATCAACCTACGAACATCTTCCTACAATTGTCATCATGTCTTCCGAAGCCGCCGCCCCCCTCCTCGGCCAAAACTCCCCGAGCCTTAAGAGAATCCTTCCCAAACTCGCTGCTCTTCCTTTCGCGATATGGAACCATATGAGTAGACGCTCACGCATACTAAGCGGCCTAGCCGTCTTCATGTCAGTACTAGCCCTGCGCAAACCTCCCGCTTGTGTCGTTCCTCCCTGCGCTGTGATCTAACTTGATATTTTTGATGCAACAGACTTGTCGCGATGGGCCTAACTTCCCAGAGCGGCGTAGCCCCCCCGATTCCTAAGATATCAGTCCAATACCCTCACTCAGCCTTCAACGAGTCCAAAGTCGCCCTCCTTATCGAGAACCGACCAAACCCCATCCTCGCCCCTCTAATGCTGCATTTCATGGCCGTCGTTCCCCCCGATTGGCGGTTCCGCTTCATGGGTTCTCCAGAGTCTGTCGAGCACATCAACAAGTCCGTGGCTATCCGCGAACAGGTCAACGCCGGCAAGCTCGACCTCACCTACATCCCCACCAACATGAGCACGGCTGGCCAGGAGATGATTTCTCGTTTCCTCACGACCCTGTGGCTCTACGAAACGGTCCTCCAGCCCGCTGAGTGGCTCCTCGTTTTCCAGACCGATAGTATCCTCTGCGCCAATTCCAAGCTCAGTCTCAACGACTTCCTCGAGTACGACTGGATCGGCGCCCCCTGGCACCCCAATGGCAGGTGGGGTGGTAATGGCGGTCTCTCCCTCCGCCGTGTCAGCACCATGATCGACGTTCTCAGGAACCAGGTTCGTGTTGAGGACTCCGAGCCCGAGGATGTCTGGTTGGCCGAGCGCGTGTCCCACCACCCCGGCGCCATTATCGCCAATGGTACCGTCTCTATGACCTTCTCTGGAGAGCAGCATACCGGCGAAAAGGTCCACCTCGACGATGACGAAATGATCCGCAAGTACGGCTCCATCCTCGCAGCCGCTGAGGCGGGTGAATACGTCCGCGACATTGACGGCTGGCGCGATGGATTCTACGAGCCTATGGGCTACCACACTGGCGGTTCAGGAAGTCACCTCCACCGTGGCGTCTGGGGTTCTCCCGAGATGAGGAGACACATCTGGAAGTACTGCCCCGAGGTGAAGATGACCCTCGCCATGGATGCGGCCAAATACGTACCCGGCGAGTGCAATGCCAACTGGGCGAAGAGGGATTTGACAGGTGCCTCGACCGAGGAAATGGATAGCGCGTATCCCTACGGTACCGAGATTATTGATGGCGAGGAGTATCCCCTGCTCCCACCGGGTCTCACGCCGTTCTAATGAGACAAAATGAGGATGAAAAAGATGCGGAAATAGGGTTTGTACGATGTGGGCGGAAATGACTTTTTTCTTCCTTTTTTTCCACTTGTTTCAATTTTTCTCGTGGTATGAGACAAGATTTGTCTCAATTCCAAGACTAGCGGAAGTTTGCTATTCCCCTATTCCTCGCATATCAAGGCGAAAGAGAAAAGATATGCCCCTTTATATTGAGAAACAAAAAAGAACGGAATTTTCACAGGACTAGCTCGCCACTTGGGCTTCAGTTTTCATTTCACATAGATATTTGCATAATTCTTCTGAGAGGAGAGGAGGGGAGAGGAGGAGCTCAAGGCGTCTTCAAGCTGATTTTTTTTTTTTCCATACGTGTACATGTACTTTTTTTCATAGGTTGTTTTTATTGTGTTTGGTCTTGAATTTCCTTCTTATTCTCAACCTAGACTTGCGAAGAAAACCATTTTAACTTTCACATGCCCGGGATTCATGACTTTGAGAGAGGTTATATCGAGACTCGTATTGTTTTCTCGTGACGCTGCCTTTAAAAACGTCGCTGTATCTCTGATGAGAGCTCAGGGAAATCAACCAGGAGTAGAGACGGCGCAAACAGGGAAAGGGTTGGAAAGTGTACCGTGAGCCTCTTTCTAATATGATGCAGTCCTCCTCCCTTTCCAGACTTTTTGTTGCGAAACTCCTCTCCGTGCATACATTAAGCTGACAGGAGTAAAACCGATATAATAAACGCCATGGCGGAAAAGAAGAAAACGAAAATGAAAGGAGAAAGGATGAGAAGAAAATGATACACGGAAACAACCCCAAAAAGTACAGCTAATCATGCAAAAAAAACCACATCAGGCGGTATAGTCCATGTATGCCCGGACTAACGCTTCTTCAACCACCCACGGCTTGTCCGATAGCTCCCGCAATCTGACCAAACAAGACGCCCCGGAAGACATCCTCGCCCATCTTCTCAGCCCAATAGCCTTGCTCCCTGAGCTTCTCCTTCCACAGCTCCTTCTGCTTCGTCGTGAGCTCGTCCCACGAGGACGCCTTCCCCTGCGCCTCGTCGTAGTCCACGCCCGCCTGAATCTGGACACCATCATCGCCCGTCAGGACAGGTTCTTCGCGTAGGACGACATTTTGGTGCGTCGATCGGGGGACATCACCGAGCACCCTGTTGATGAACTCGTCCTGGGGATTGCGCAGGGTACCGTAGGGGTTGAAGTACTTGGTTGCACCGAGGATGGGCGGGCTGGAGCCGACTATCTCGAGCAGGGCCTGGGCCACGATGGCGAGGATGAGGACTATGACGGAGAGGGATATTATGAGGGGCTTCGTGGCGGGGTTGGTGGACTTGGCTGCGACAATGTATCGGACTGGTCGGGGGGGACCACCGCGGCGGGCCGGGGTGGATTTATCGACGAACTTCTTGAGGGGGATCGAGTGGACGACAACGGTGTTGACCATGGATATGCTAGCGAGCTTAATGGCTAGGGGCCGGGTATTGCCAGACGTCTTCGGGGCGGCAAATGGTGAAAAGGCGAGGCCGGTGATTTGTAGAGGATGTGCGTCTTTGATGGTGTGGAGGGGGAAGAGATCGAAGAGCACAGAGATGGTCTGAATGAATTTATGTTCTAGCGTGTAGAGTGATATCGAAGAGTCGTGGCCCGCTACGGCGATGAGGAACTGCACGCGATCAATCTTGGCGCCGGGCGACGTGGGCGGCGTGAGATTGCTAACCGCGAGTGCGGTAGCTTGGCCAACCCTCTTGGGCAGCTTCGTCGTGATAGCCACCCGCCCGTTCTCACCGTCCTTCGTGGGTAACCTAATACCCTGAAGGAGAACGCCAGACCTCTTTGGGAGGTTCGCGATCGCCAAGATGAAGTTGGGCGTAAGGTACCTGATGCACCGGAACTGCGCTCGGGGCGCACCCGTTCCCTCGTTGTGCGGGGTCGTGAACACCAGCTTAGGATCCTCACCCTTGCCCTTGACCACGTCCACTGTGTAAATCTCATACTCATGGCAGTACGCGAGCTGATAAGAATCCTCGCCCGTTTGGAGTAAGTCGATGTCGTCCGCTTGCCTGGTGAGCTCTACCTTGCCCTTGCTCTTGGGGACGACAGAGCCCGTAGGCGAAACCTCAAAGAGGGCAATCTCATGATCCTTGCCTAGACCCGAAGCCGCAGCTCCCAATTGCGTACCCGAGGAAGACGGCGCTCCAAGACGCAGTAGCCGCTGATACTCCTCGGGATGTGTGGCGGAGAAAAGCGCCGTGCGCGAAAGCTCGCTGACGTTTGTGGAGGGAACGGCAGCGCCGGCGGCGGCGCGGGTTTTGGTGCTCTCGACGGAGAAGACGCGGAGGTGTTCGTTCTTTCCCTTTGCTAGCTCGGCTGGGCTCGAGTTTATACCAGCATAGATGAGGGTAGACTTGCCCTTTCGGGGGCCAACGGCGAGAGAGGACACGGAGTCTTCATCACGGCTAAGATCGGCTTCGCCAGCAACGATGAGGTCATCGGCGGTTGGGGAGTTGAGGACAGTCTATGAACGGACATTCAGGAATCATTTAGTCATGCATATTCATAAGGAACGCCTTCTAGTTGCATCATTCGCAAGAAAGGAGGAGGAGGAGGGAAGAGCTCACAATTTTGTTGCCAACACCACTCCGTCCTGCGCCGCCTCCACCTCCTACCACTAACCTCGTCGGATCTTGAGGATCAAAGTCGCACGCATAGAGCGGGTAGGAGAGTGTCAGCTTCGCGCTGGGAAAGTCGGGCGGCGCCATGGTGCTGGGCCTGGGTATAGCTCTGGGATCTGGGATGGGTGTCTGTGATTCGGAAGCGAGAGGCTTAAAGTGCGACCGGTGGTGATATTTCTTCGTTTAACTCTGTCGACTCGGTTTATGGTGTTTTATATCCTCTGGATACACGTATTAAAAGATGAGGAACAGAGTTGGCCAGACATGGAATGATGGTTTGGGAGGAGCTAGGCAAGTGACGTTGTTGGGGACGCCGTCATATGACGAAAATCACCAGCTTAGGCCAGACTGGCACCTTCAAGCCTTCGCCTTGCCAGGTGAAGCTTGCAGGTAGCTCTCCCCGATTGCGAGCTTTGATTGGTTGATTTTGTTCTTCGTTTGTGCAGTTGTTGACAGGTGTTATAGATCGTCATGATCTCTGTAAAGACCCTTGAGATCTCCGGTTTTATGTAAATCCTACTTTGCTATACTCCAACCCCACGGGAAAGGGATATGCCATGGGATGCTTGAAATTCAGGGCCTTTTGTCTATTCATGCGAATGGTACGAAGTAGATACGATGATGTTAACCCTGGCCGCGGTATCCCTAGAGCAGCGACTCTACTCATCCGTCAGGTTTACATGAACCGACTTGATGTTGCAGTACGCGGCGAGACCAGCCTCTCCCAGTTCCCTGCCGATCCCGGACTGCTTCACTCCACCAAACGGTGCTCTAACATCAGAGTCATCGGTACTGTTGATAAATACCATGCCGGCCTCGATTTCTCTCGCAGTCTTGTGCGCCCGCACGAGATCCCTGGTGAAGACCATAGCACCAAGGCCATACGTGGTGTCATTTGCAATCTCTATCGCCTCCTCATCCGTAGAGAAAGGAAGAACGACAGCACAGGGACCGAAAATCTCTTCGCGGGAGATCTTCATGCTTGATTTGACGTTGGAAAAGAGTGTCGGCTCGATAAAGTAACCCTTTCCTGAAGCCACCTTAGCGGGGCGACCGCCGACAACTAACTTAGCACCTTCATCGACACCGGACTTGAAGTAGCTCAGAACACGATCGTACTGCTCCTTGGAAACCTGCGGTCCTTGGAAAGTGGCCTTTTCGAAGGGGTCACCAATCACGGAGACGTTCTTGACCTGCTTCGTAAACTCATCGACAAATTGATCCATGACCTTCTCATGCACAAGCAGCCTGGAATTTGCCGTGCAAATCTGTCCCGAGTTTGACATGATGCCCAGGTGAGCATGCTTTGCAGCCTGGGCAACATTAGCATCTTCAAATACAAGGAGTGGAGACTTGCCGCCCGTCTCTAGCGTGATGTTCTTCATGGTCTTAGACGCGAGTCGCATAATCTCCTTTCCGGTGGCCGTGCTACCCGTGAAGGCAATCTTTTCGACATTGGGATGCTCAACAAGCGCCACACCCGCTTCCCGTCCGTAACCGTTGATGATATTCACCACGCCCGAAGGGAACCCCGCATCTCGGATGAGGTTAGCAACAAAAAGCATCGACAAAGGCGTCACCTCCGAGAGCTTCAACACCACCGTATTCCCGCACGCCAGCGCAGGACCCAACTTCCATCCCGCCATGGCCAGCGGGTAGTTCCACGGGATGATCTGCCCACAGACGCCCACGGGCTCCTTGATAGTGTACGCCATCTTGTCCGGACCGGCGTCAATGACCTGGCCGAAGTTCTTGTCGCTGAAGCCAGCATAGTAGCGCATGACCTGGGTGAACTGCGGGATGTCGGACTCGAGGGAGACGGTGTATGGTTTGCCATTGTCAAGTGTCTCGATGGTGGCGATGACCTCGGCGTTTTGCTCGACGAGGTCGGCGAGCTTGTGGAGGAGAGCTCCACGGTCAGTTCCAGACAGGCGCTTCCATGAGGGGTCCTTCAGAGCCGCGCGGGCAGCCGTGACGGCTTTGTGGACGTCATCTGGGGTTGCCGAGTAGACTGAGCAGATTTCACCTTCCGTCCTAGTAAATCACGTCAGCCAAGACTATACTTTACAAGGCCCAGTCGAAGAACTAGAAATGGCCTACGTTGGGTTTATAGATGTGACTTTCTGGCCGTTGCTGCTCGCTACAAACTCATTGTTGATGAAGAGACCAACCGGCTGATTCCACTTCTTTCCGTTCGGGGCCGTGAGCGGTACCTCCATCGCGGCGGAAGAGTATGATGCACGCCGGAAGCCGGTTCTCTGGATAAGGCAAGATGTATGACGCCAGAAAATCCCGTACACTGGTCGGGGCGAAGCTGCTGACTCGAGGATGGAAGCTGCTATCGACCGAGGTGAGGGAAGGTGTAACATCATGCGCAGGCCATGAGGTGGAGGAGAAACCACCACCTTTGACCTCGAAGTGAGGGGACGCGGGGTCAATTCATCCAGCAAGGTTTGTCTCCCTGGTGTCACAAAGGTCGGCCAGCTTCTAAGCCGATGCGAGCTCAACTGTGGAGCTGGAGAAGCTATGGCTAGTCGAGATCGGGAAGCTATCGAGCAAGCTCCAAACTGCCCCGCTCATGACGATCAATTGATCTCAGCTCTGGAGAGAACCCGAGGTCATGATGAGCCCGTTTGTTTGACATCTGGCAGCAGGTGCGCTGCATGGCCTCCTCAGGTGGTGCTCTCATGTGCTCTCATGTGCCTTCATGTTGATTCAGAATCAAACACGAATATTACGAACTATCCAGAGATGAAGTGCGGTTTCCAATGCAACCAGTTCTGGCTCTTATCCGGCAATTTAAGACATTCTCGGAAGACAAAATCCGATGTGTGATTGATGGATTGGTGACGAAGCCTTCCTCAGTTCGCTGAACTGTGGTTGGCGGGGCTTGCTTCGTTGGGCTCTCTGGCCTGAGACGAGATAGAGTCTGCCCTGTCATTCTTACTTCGTCGTGTGACATTTTCTTTCCTTCTTCGACAAAAAAGTTGCTGCGAATGTCCTTTCCATCAAGAATAATTCCTCTCAGTCTTGAGTCTTAATCGGGCCAGAGACTCAGCCCGGATATGGTATTTGGGCATTTCCATTTCCAGCACGAAACACTCCGAATCCAACTTATGACAGGACACATTGAGAAGAATATGAATGATATGCCTCACCTCGAGGTTCGCACCATCACACTTATTCGACGAGTAAAGCCTATATTTAGGCGGGGCTCCGTGTGCAGGAGGCGCATACATGCGTCTCATCCTTCCCACGTCCAAGAGATAAGGCGCAGCCTCAACAACGCCACTCCCTTCCCAGAGCCCATTATAGGAACAATGAAGACGCAAAAAAAAATCCATATATTGCAATCCCCTGAGTCTACAATATTGAGATCATCAAGACGAACACCCGAAGTCATCTGTGGACCAATTCTTGTGAATCCAATTGATCCAGTGCAAACCCAATATTGCAGCAATTCGTGCATGAGGCCCGCGGAGGCTGGTAGAGTGAGTTGTCAGATCTCGATCTCGACTCGAGCGAGGAAAAACATATGTTCGGTTTTGGACATTCTTTACATCTTTAGTCTTCGTCTATCGTGTCATTGCTTTCCCTCTTCGTTTAGCTTTTCGGCCGGCTTTTCTTCTCATCTCGACAGAGGGTCAGTGAGTAGCGCAGCGTTTTTCAGAAGACTAGATCTAAACGAGCCAGTCTGACCGGCTTCCAGATACTAAAGAACCTAAAGGCTTGCGTTTTCGATGCGAGACGGTTCAGCAATATTGGGACTCTCTTGTTCGTTTTTATCCATCTAGTGGTCAGCCATGTGCAAGACCTCGAATTCAGATAGTTCCCGGGGTCACGGCACGGCCAGTCTCTCAAAGACGCATCCACTTGCCCCAAAGAAGAAGGGGGGGAGGAAACGATAATGAGCCTATCTCTACCCTAGTTGTGCTTCGTGGCATTGAAAGAGATCGTAAAACCAGACAATGTTTAACAGGATTGTAACCCTTTATACTGGCTCCTCGAGAGTATCATCGTCAGCGTCAGCTTAGTGACCTACATACGCCGGAACTGGGAACCAATGATGTCCTGCGCCGCAGCAAGAACATCGACGGCAGACCTGATTTGCCCAAGCCTACGGAAGTAGACCCGCGAACGAGGCACAACCCAAGGTCCAGCGGGAGTCTAAAATGATATTGGGGGCGATCATGGCTGCATGCTTTTTAAATAGAAACTTCTGGGGGCCATAGGTACGGGAGTAATGATAGACACCCTCTAATCGATCCTTTCCTTAAATGTGTCAATATTGCGCGCTTGCGAGACAGCAGTCATAAAAGCAGCCGCGACGAGAATGAGTTGCTTCGGCGCGGGATCCCCCTTTCCTCAGCGTAGTGATTTGTATTCTCCTGTAATTCTAGCCGGTAGAGTAAACCAGATCAGTCGCTCTTTCAAAGATTCTCATCGTTGTTCAAGCCCCTCACTTACACTTACACTTATACGCACTGAGAACAAACGAACAGACGGGGCTTCTCCATCACCATGATCAACCGGCAGAATGGAAAGCTTTTTCTGGGCTGTCTCGTATTCATAGCAGTCGTACTCTCCCTTGCACCCTTTCACCGAATCGTCCGGCCAAGCGCCCACGACTCTCCCCTTCTCCCT
Source organism: Scedosporium boydii (assembly GCA_002221725.1). Lineage (NCBI taxonomy): Eukaryota > Fungi > Ascomycota > Sordariomycetes > Microascales > Microascaceae > Scedosporium > Scedosporium boydii. The sequence goes on from NJFT01000077.1 coordinate 51,948, forward strand.
CACCTGAAGAGCAACGAACAAGATGTCCCCTGCGAACAACAGCCTCCGAAAGAAGTGATACCTAACATCGTCCACTACGTCTACGTCCTCCCCGACCCAAGCGCCGACTCCAAGCTCCAGTTCAAAGACTACCTGTCCCTCTACGCCGTTAAGCACTATTGGAACCCCGACACCATTTACCTTCATACCAACGCCCAGACCGAGCCCATTTCCAGAGCCAAGAACGGAACAAGCGGGAAATGGAATCACCGCATCTTCAACTTTCCCGACCTCAAGCTCAACAACGTTACATCCCCAACCCACGCCAGAAACGGCAAGAAAATACAAAATATGGAACACAAGTCCGACTTCGGCGGCATCTACATTGACTTCGACGTCCACCCCCTCCGCGATATCCAAGTCCTTCGCGAGAGCGGCTTCAAAGCCGTCGCCGGAAGACAGCTATGGGGCCAGATAAACAGCGGCGTCTTCATGTCCGTCAAAGGCAGCAAGATGATCCGCTTCTGGGTAAAAGGCATGCACCAACGATACAACGACGCATCGGAGCGAACGGAACATCGAAAAACAGGGGGATAAGACTTCAATTGCTTGTTTTTTTTCTTTGTCACTGTACAAGACTATTGGGAGCATATCGAATACATATAAATAGGATTTGAGAATTTGGATCACATAATTTTAAAGAAATCACGAGGGCGGTTCAAGCCAGTCCGAATCAGTCACCCATATCGGGAAAGCCAAGCTGTTTCCACGACCCAATTCAGGGATATGATAAATTGGCCGGTAAGAAGTCTTGGATTACCATATATTTGTAGAAGAACGGTAAAGTAATGCTATATTATTCAGTTTCTGTCGAAGAAGGCTAAGCTTTAACAACAATGTCTACTAACACGCAACTACCACATAGGACCACCGGCCATGGTAACGGAAAGGTTTTTGGAGAAGAAGGCGAAGAGGAAGTCAAAGGAAGAAGTTGCCGGCATCATAGGTGCTCATAGAATAGAAATGCTCCGTCCAGTCCTCCTCCAACGACCTATCCACATCTTGAGATGGAAACGCCGAGGGCAGTGGGCCTCAAGCGTCCTCTTGTCTCTCGTAGAGGATTTCGGCATCATACACTTCTCGTGGAAAAATAAATCCTACCTTGATACTGAAGCCTGGGTCTTCCTGGGGATCGGTATATCCCTCCATCCCTTTGATCTTGGCTACGTGCAAAGGTAACTCGTAATTTTGGAAGACGACCGCTTTAGCCGTGGGTTCAGACGGGTGACCGAGGCAAAGCACGGCACCGGAGAAACCCGTCTCGGTTGTTGATTTATCGTTTGGGCTGACGACCCTCCACAAAAGTGACGCCGAAGCTGTCAAGATTTCCCTGTCGAAAAAGTATTCCACACCTTCAGCGATTGCTGTCTCGTGCTGCCCCAAGATGGTGTCAATTCGTTCTTGGGAGACGCCGGACGATGGACGTGCCGGATCTCTTGTAGGCGGTGCGACATGGAGGAGTTGGGAAGTGACGAAAAGTGCTTTTACCCCATCAAGTACCTCGTGAATATCCGCCCATCCGTCTATGACGGGCATGTGCGGCTGGGGGCAAGTGAAAGATCACAGGTATAACCCGCGGGGTACGGAAAGTAATGGCTAGGCTTATCGTATGTATATACAATGTCGCCGACGTGGCGGTCGGTCGCAACAGCCCAAACTGGCTTCCCGACAGGTGAATTGTCGCTGGCGTCTTGAGCCCTCACATAGGGCCCATCCATGGCGACTGTCAGAGATCTGAGGCTCTGGAGAGCTTTCTTGGCGCCTTCGAAAGCTCGGACGAGTCGAGATAATACCCCTTTGCCAGGGAGGTGGACAAAGCCATGGGTTACGGTAGTGAGGACACGCTTTCCATTTGGCATCTGAAGGGCGAGTCCGAGACTGCCAGCGCAGAGCTTGGCACCTCTCTGGCTCGCCACGTTACAGCCAAAGTCGCGTTCCGCTCGAGAAGGGACGACGTCGACCATGGTAAAGTGAACGCCAAGGCTACCAACCTCATCGGGGACGGCCGAGGACCAGTCCTTTTGGATAGCCGTCCAATCTTGGTAGACAACATGGACGCGGCCACCGATGAGAACCTGTACTCCTATTGCATTGGGGAACATCTCGGAAATCGCAGTTAAGTTGCTGTTAGAGAGGAGCCGCCTGGGGTTGAGATTGTGGCCGAGAAGATCTGCGGCGAAACGGGGGAAGTTGAACGAATTATGGGGCCAAGCCGTAGTCAGGACATGGATTTCAAGTCCTCCGGCATGGGTTTGACGGGGCGGTCCAGCGAACTGCTCAATAGCCCATACTCTGTCCCCGTAGGGGCCCGTGAAAATACTGACCCACACCGCGCACCTCAGTGATGGGTGGTATGTCCTAAACAGTTGTTCGTTGTCTTTTGTAACTTCGGGTTCTGACTCTGCCCGGGCTGCTGCGACTTCTCGGCGACCCCATTCCTCAGATTTCGTGACTATTTCGGAGCGCGGCTTGTCAGTATGAGTGTTTATTGGCATGACGAGAAAGTGGCATATGGAAGTACTTACAGAATACAAAATGGTAATCAGAGTGTTTGGGCCAAGGGCCGATATGTGGTCTAAGGAGACCTTCCGGGATGTCGATGAGATAGATATACTCCATTTTCTCAATCTTACGCCTCTTCGCGTCTCGTTCGGTAGACATTTTCTTTTTAGTGTCGAAGAAACTGGTTGGGACTATGGAGTCAATAATCTCGACATACACACTTCGCGTTGGGTTGCTAATCACCCTGTTAAGTTGATATGTCCGTGATGCTGGAGTTGTCGATGCAGGTAGCCTTGCATGGAGGAAGTTGAAGTACTTTTGATGGGGAGGTGAATGGAAAGGAACTTGCGAGGATGACTGAGGTATATCAACTTGTGAGGGCGGATTGGGGGAAGAGAAAAAGAAAAAGGAAAAAAGGAACCAAACTGAAGCAAATATAACTACGGCAACAGCTCTCAGCGGGCCTCAACCACATGCTGCATGTGACCGTCATGGAAGGAAGGCATTGTTGTCAATTAACACAAAATAGTCTCGTGTACTGGGAATTTGTCAAGGAAGGAAGTAGGGACAGATCAGCAACCTTACGTACGGCAATTCTGTCGCTTAAGCGGCGCTTCTAGCCAAGACCGTCATACCGTGAGTTGTTGGGCGTATACGGAGAAGACCACGCATTACAGCAAGTCGCTGCCATCATCAACATTGAGACTGCAAGCAGGCGGCCTAGAATACTAGATTATTTGGTATGCAGAAACGTTGGGCTCGAGATGGAATATTTGTCGCTCAATTGACTGGCGCTTTGATCTTCATCAACAGTAAACAGAGTGTACACTTTAAGTGCCGCTCGACTCCCTTCTAGACTCTGTTCCTCTATGTCTCAGTGCTGAGATTGAGCGTGTGCCCTGCGGTTTTCCGCTTGAAGACCTGTACTGCCAACTCCATAATAAAGGAACGTCGCTTCTATTGCAATTGTCTAGGCATTGTCCTTTTCTGTCCTACAAACTCACCAGGGCCAAAACATCGAAGCAGAGCCTTCCTTTCGATTTAGTGATAAGGCTGACTGATGTCATATATTTGGCAAAATCGAAAGGCAACAACAGCTCACTTCATGTGATAGTTCCAGTCGGTGTTCATAGACAGATATATCAGAAGCAAAATGCCAGATAGGCCATCATGTAGAGTGATCATGCTTACAATCGACCAGAAGGAGAAGAAAGCTATATGCCTGAATGCCTAATCTGCTCCATCGACTTTCAATTGAAGAGCCTGGAAGGAGACAATTGGAGTATATCTTGCTCCGCATTCCTTCGTTGCGTCGTACCGTGGAAGGAGCGAGCCTCGGGTTCCTTCCTCGTCGGATTCTCCGATTTAGTCAACAATAACTTTTTATACGCAGCTATGGAAAGAGCTTCCAGCCGAGCAGCTCAAGCAGTGATGGCACTACGACCAGTGGCCAAATGGTCAATGGAGCGCTTAGAAGGCTAGAAAATTGCAATTTTCGTAGCTCGCGGCAAGCAACCTGGATTCGATTCTGGGAGCGGACGTGAGCGAGCTTTTTGTCTTTTTTTTTTTTAACATCGGAATATTTTTCCACTATCTATTCATCTCCTTAATTACGGATGAATTTAAATAGTTATTCTATCGATCTATCTCTTATAATATCCTTTTCAAGATTAAAAAGAGATTTTTTTTTTCTCTGTTAGCTATTGCAAATGCTTGTTTTTGTCCTCAGGCTATCTGAATGAGGTGACGTTGGACGTCTCGCCCCCAAGTCGATTGGTTCCGGAACTTGCCGCCGCCGCGGAGAGACAAAGGGTGTCAAGGCGACAAGCTTCTGGACCGATCCGGTCCCACCACCCCCGGAACGGACCGGAGCCGCCACCATTAAAGTTCTCGGCGGAGTTAACTCGTTTAACATAAATACTAAAGGAGTAACGAGGTAGACTTTTGTGCTTCTTGCTGGGTTCGCTCCGGTCCCCTCGCCTCCCGATCCGAAAGGGAAAAAAAGAAAAAAAAATGACAAATAGAATATTGTCTCGTCACGAAAGAAAAATTTGTCAGAGCGAACAGGAATTTCAGCTTGAAAAACGCCCCCTTCTTCCGATAGTTCAAACCGATTTGCCGACACATCACATTTTCACGCCGAGATTCCCAAACAGCAAAAACAGGCCCTAACCTATCCCCGAAGAAAAGAAGAAAAAAATCAAGAGGGGAAAGGAAAAAAAAGGTCCTGCCACATCCCCAATCCCGACCTTTTTCCCAGACCGCCAGTCCGTCCCATCTGACCCGACAACCCTGCGCGTCTACTTACACGGGGTATCCGTTACTTCGTAGGATCTAACCACCCGAGGGAAAAACCAATCACCGCCCTTTCCAAAATTGAACATTTGATCCCACACACGCACACACTTCCTCACTGCCCTGTCCCCATCGTGCCATCAACACCATCACACTTGATCCAGGCACTGCACCACGTAACACGTACATGCCACCGTGCCATACCGCATCACACTTTCATTTTCTCTGATACCCTTCATCAATAATACCTTCTCACACCCACAGAAATCCCGGGGATGAAAAAGAAGGCGCCCCGTTCTCGCTAACGAAATCTAACACGTCATCTCGTTGGCTCCGGGTTTTAGCCACCCCCTTGTCTCTTCTCTCTCTTTTGCATCGCAACCCGCTTACGCCGCCCGGATCCTGCAGAATCACCCACCTATGTACAGTGGCGCCTTGCCGCTTTCTTTCTCTCTCTCTTTTCTTTCTCTTTTTAGTTTTTTATTCTTTTGGGGCGGCCCCATCACCGCTCTTCTTCCCGCTAGTACTAGTCTGCCCCCCAGCTCCTGCCAGACAAACCCAAAACGGACGAGACCCAGGAGACTAAAAAAGCAAATATGGAATCGTCTCGGAAAGAAAAACCCAACTCTGCCATTCCCACACACACCCCCCTGGTCGTGACGCGCATCTGCAGAAAACACCACTTCGCACCCCAAATCACCAGAAAAATAAGGCGACGCTTAGGGATGATTAGCACGCACAGGACACATTCTGAAATAAAAAGGGTGGCGTTGAAAGCGGTCACACACGCACACCTACACACCTCCGTGCACACAGACACAGACACACATCAATTGACATGCGGAAGCGTACCACCACCACCACCACCACCACCAGCAGCTGTACCCCCCTCCCATTCTCGCCTCGCCCGCTGCAAGTCGTGCAGCTCCTCTTGGTGCCCAACGACTGTCCACATCTGTGACGACACGTTCCACGATGCTACCTGTATGTGAACTACACTAGTTGAATTCTCCTCCTTGCTAGCCTCGCCCGCTCCGTTTCCGACCCCGCGTGCATTGCATTAGAGCCTGCCTTTTTTCATTTTTTTATTGTCCCTTCCGCTTCCGTGCTCGGCATCCAACTCGTGTACGAAGGGAGGGAACTACATACCCGATTGACACCATGGCACGCTTACCCTTGTTCGCTGCGTTGACGCCCAAGCCTCAAACAAGAGATGCCCTGTTCATGATGCATGAAGATCCTATAGTGCCGATCGGCGGTTCCTTTGTTCCAGTGGCAGAGAACAAGAACACGAATCAACGAGCAAAGAAGGAATAAACTGAAAAGAGGCAAAAACGATAATCCGACAATTTCGATCTATATACATACCGCTAGTTCTGTTTCTATCCTACGCGGATATGCAACTATATAGATGTGCTACTAAAAATGCATGGGTATAATAAGCTGGGAAAAATGGGGGTATTTTGTAAAGTTGAGAGAACACCGAGCCAAGGAAAATGAGGCAACAGATTCTTCTGTAGGAGACAAAAAGGGAAGAAGCAGCAGAGCTAACTGAAAAGAAAAGAAAAGATTGGGCAAGGATACCGGGTATTGATCCCCTCCCTGCCTCCATGTTTCTACTTGTGTGGACTCCTCCCAACCTAGAATAGAAATGACAACCAAACATTGACGCTTCCACGCACGCACGCTGCTGTGTGTAAATAACTCTGGATTCCAGCCTTATCAGAGGCACATCGATTGCTCGTGTTGTAATGCCTCCCTTTCTTAGAAAAGATATCCAGACGCAACCAAACCAAACAGACGAGGTTGAAAAGAGAAAGAGTAAGAGAAAAGGAGAGAGTGAGTGACAATTTCGTATGGGAAATGGAAAAAGATGAAGGGAGCAAAAGGAAATGAAATAAAACGCTGCCGCAATCCCAACCAGATATGCATCCTCCTGCTTCCCTTGCTCTGAAAGAAAAAAAAGAAAGAAAAAAAAAAAGAAAAACAAATCAATCTGTGTGGTATCATCCTGTGAAAACAAAACGAAAAATCCGACAAATGACCCATTTTTAGCCCCAAAATTCAACTCGATCTAGATTGATGAAACATCACTGTCCTGTACTCCTTGGGGGGTTATATTGACCCCCTCCATACCCTCCCCCCATAACAGGCCTTGATCGGCCCGTTCATCGCCTGCCGGCTTCGGGAACCTCTGATGGAACAACACCGAGTCTCGTCTGATTTGCTCCACCGCCATTTCCCCCAATCGGTGTTCCAGAGATATCTTTTTGCTGCTCCACGTGAGAATAAGTCGGCGTTCTCCAAAGGCAAGGTCGGTTTTCAGGCCGCGGACTTAACCTGGTGAGGACGCCACCAAGTACCTTCCAAATCGAGATGCAATCTAATGGACTCGAGTCGTAGATGCTAGTATTGCAGTTATTCTCTGTTTCAAGAGAATACGGTGCAGGATATGGACGGAACATCCAAAACCGGTTGCGAAATCGAATGCGACAAGAAGATCGTAGTAAACCGCCCCTTCCTATGTCGCTTTCGTGGTTGCCCACATATGCATATCTTTAAAAGATTAAAAATAAGGAAAATAGTAAGACAAAAGAAAAAGAAGAAAAAAAGAAGGCCCTTCTTAACGTATTAAAAATGATGTGAGAGGCGTGTGTAGCTGTGAATCGAATGGACATCCAGCTACCCATCTCCTATCCAACGTAGGATCTGTTCAAATCTCTCGCTTTTCGATAGATCGAGCTTGCTTAAACGAGGCTGGAGAGATCCGTTGAGGCGTTCCGTGTAAGAGGCGGTGGTCGGGGGCAAATGATTCCGCGACCCCATCCGCCTGACGCCCCGGACGCATATCACCTTTGACCTCCTTCCGAAGGACCTCCCTGCCGATGAGCCCACCCCGATTCGTATGGCATTCGATTTAGGGAGTAATACGGTGCTGAAGGTCCCGGTGGTGGTGGCACGCCCGGTTCGTGGGCTGCGCTGCCCTCTATGCCTCGTATTGGAGGAAGAATCTCTCCAGTAGAGGAAGCGGATGGTGGTCGGGAGGGGGGCATTCCGTAGGGCGGGCCGGATATTGAAGGCAGGCTATGCGCTTGGGGTTGCGGAACGTATGATAAAGGACCACTATCGGGGGTCTGATCGGTTCTTCGTCGCCGCGTCGGCCGTTCGATGGAGGAAGTCTCACTCGAAGCGTAACCGTGAGAGGGTGGCATATTAGCCGGTGGTGGTGGCGGCGGCGCTCGGGGCATCTGAGTCTGGTCAGGAAACCCGAGAGGCAAAGCAGAATTTGGAGGAGTTCGGGGCCCAGCGTGCGCGGACTCGCTTATCCCTGGCGTTCGCAAAACAATATCTCGCAACCTGTTGCGCTCATTCCTGTAGAAGTCCATCAGGCGCGTCGTCTCGTGAAGCCTTGCCTCTAGGCCCCTCTTATCTTCCTCGAGTTGCATGATCTTGTTTTTGTCCTCCAGTGCCTGTTGCTTCCTGCGTTGGCGGAAGCGAGCCGAAGCACCTGCGTTTCGTTGTCGTTTCTCGTCTGCTTGTTTTGAAGCAATCTGCGTGTCAACCGCAACTATATACCTTTCGCCTCCTGGGGGGTTAATTTCTAGGTACTGCTGAGGAGGTGCCTCTGTACGGTCGTTTCTTGAGCGGGCCCGGCCTCGACCAGCGCCACCTGAGACTGCAGAGCCGCCGGCGGTCCAACCAGCGGCATCCTGTGCTTGCGACTGCCCGGTCCCGAAGACCGGGGCTTGGCCTAGACCCGTACGTAAATCCCAAGCTGCGGGTGTTTGCCCAGGGTGGTGCTGCAACTGCGCAATATTCGAAGGTGTTCCCTCGGATTGATATGATTGCACAGGCATAGAAGGCTGCAAGGTTGGAGTACGATGTTCTCCAAGGACCGGTTGGGATGCTGATCGAAGAGGCCCGCCTTGTATCCCTGGCGCAGCGGAGGGTAACATTATCGATGGGGGCGGCGGGGCTGCGGTGTAGGGAAGGGGCTGTCGGGTATGGGGGCCCCCAGCAGCAGGTCCCAAACTATCGTCGTAGGGCCGCTTTATGCCGATGGTGCTTGGGGGAGCTGGAGATTCCATGCTCTCGCTCTGTTTGTGCCCTGGTGGATTATGCAAACTCTGAACCCTCGCCATTCTTGGGCTCAGAATCGCCCTGGGATTATTAAGAGCTGGCAATGGGGTGGCAGCTTTCGGTGACCCTCGGTCTAGACCGGGAAATCCAGGCAGGCTTCTCTCCGTCTGCGGTGATCCTGATGGTGGAGTGCCGCTGACCTGGGGATAGCCGTAGAACGCGTAAGGTTGCTGAGATTGAATATTACCAGAAGAGGCAGCACCCCCATGGCTTGCTTGGGCAGATAAATGCTCGGCACCCGTGGAAGCGCTGCTCAGAGGGGGTATTGAAGCGACATTACCGCGTGCCAAGGCATCCGGAGGGTTGAGGATCGTGTGAACTCCTAGCGCTCGCGGGAGTTGAGAGGTACCTTCACCACTATTCGCGGGCCGAGAAACCTCGGAGATCTCCCTTCCAAGCTTCAGGGATAGCTCGTCTCGGACGCTTGGGATGGTTGGCACGGTGGACGGGATGGCCGTGGACGTCGGAGGCACCGTTCGGGGAGAAAGGGAAGAGGCACGCGAAAGAGGGCGAGACGCAGAATCCCTCTGCGACATCGAATGAAGCCCTGTACTCGCCTGGTGGACTTGATCCAAACATTGACCTTCCGGTGAAGGCTTCGACGCCGACGATGAGCCCCCTGAGGGGAGGCTGGACGGTCGAGCGTCCCTGCCAAACCACTCAAGCTGTGTCGACGATGTTGATAGACTATGACTGCTGGCGCTGCTGGGCGATTCGACTCCCACTTGCGGAGACTGTCCACTCCGCGGCGGAACTGGTTGTTGGATCGCCAGGGTTGCTGTTGGTATTCGTACGTTGAAGTTGGGCTAACCTCCCTGAGGGAGACCTTTTGATGGTGATGATGCTGACTTCTCCCTTCACACAAGAGCGAACTTCAAACGGAAAGTCTATCTTGATCGTCCGAGGGCAAAGATTGTCAGCTGTCTTTAGAGGATCGGGGAAGATGAGTCTGAGAAACACAGAGCTGAGGGAAACCCTGCCAGATAACGAAACAAGGCCTGATGAATCGACGACGTCTTTCCAAGAGAAGAAACGCCGCCCCGGAAGTTGAAGCTCATTAACGGGCGAGATAGAAAATCAGGACTCCGTTCTTATAAACTCAACGGTTAGTTTATGATGATTTGGCCGGGGATGGGTAGTCGACAAGAGTCTCGAATGGAAGCTCACACGCTTCAACTGGCTCCAAAGCTTGTAGATCCCGATTCTGGAGACGAGGATATGCGCTGCCTAGAGTTTGAAGCTGTGGCTGATTGATCTGAACAATTATCGGGGTAAGAAAGGGGAGGATGGTTGATTGGGCTTATACAAGTCCTCGCTGCTGGGTTGCCCGATGCGGTGGCCGATTGGGAGGCTGAGGGGAGTGGATGGTGGATGCAAGTCTTGACACCGCCGCTTTGCTCTTTCAGTCTTTGACTTCTGAAAAGCGCCGAGCATTCGACACGATAGGTCGGGCTGCATATACGCTCGCACGGGTAAGGAATCGAAAAAGCCGGTGTAGGCTATCTTTGGAGGAGGTTGGATTTCTGCGCGTGGACGGCGGGCTGCTGAGCTGTACAGGACATGAGATCCAACGGCAGGGATTCATGCAGGTGGACTTCGAATGTAGCCGAGTCGATTAGGTAGAGCTCAAGTCGTGCGAATGCACATTCGGGTGTGCTCTCACACCTGGCCCACCCGAGCGGTAGAGGAGAACGGGGCTATCAGTAAAATATTGACTCCGTTCGCGTGTGTCTGTTTCCACTCAGTTGGTAAGATTGGGAAAGAAGAAAATAAACATGAACGAGGTCAGGTTTGCAGCTGAAGCAGGACAACCAGACAGTTAAGGGTGGTGACCAAGTGGACTCCGAGCGGGTGGACAAGGGTGTGGGAAGGGTGCTCTTGATGCCGAGCACTGTACGAATGTGTTTTAGGCAAGACCTGGAGTTTGGTTCGTACTTCGTACCTTGAGAATCAGGAGAACCAAATTTTGCAAGATGCTCTCGTTGCAACTGGGAGGAAGATGTGCCAAACTTTTGAAAGCAGACAGCGACTACCGCGCCGCATTACCCGGGATACAAGCATATAAGTGAGAGGATCTAAGCAGATGCTTCAGAGGACTCAATCAACAGGTAATGTTCGGCTCAAACATTGGCACACCGAGTCTGTACGTGATGGCATGATGGGGGAAACGCCTCTTGAGTTGTGTTTCGCAGGGCAGCATCTGATTTGTACTGACCATAATACTTGGTACTGTCCAAGGAGGTGAAAATCCTGTGCAAAGTACATACAGGCTTGTATAAGACCGTAGTAATCTAAATGGACTGAAGAAAATTCAGAGCAAAAGAGTGAGAGAAAAAAATACCCAGACTTAATACACCGCCGGTACCTAGGATGATGGTTGCAGTTGGCGTAGTAGGATGCCCGGGGAGGCTAGCCTTGGTCTCTGGCAGGGGTCTGTTAAGGGTTAAGGGTGTGGCTAGAAAGAAAAAAAAAAAAAAAAAGAAACAGGAAAAAAAAAAAGAAAGAAAAAAAAAGAAACAGGAAAAAAAAAAAGAAAGAAAAAAAGCGAGAACTGGAACAAGCCACTAGCCCAGGGGTGTGCACGAAGTACACTACACGACGCAGACTTTGTACTTGGAGGAAGACCCTTTCCAAGGATCCGTTGTGGATGGATGGGTCCCTGGCCAGTGAGAATGTGACCTCATGTTGACATCCCCCGCGCCTGCACTAGAGCCAGTAATAACAGTATTTTGTAGTTGAATCACAGCTCGGAGTATGTGCTCGTTCGCGAGTGGAGGTCAGTAGATGGAAGGAGTGAGAGTCATAATCCGGAGAATATCCACGATCAGCTTGAGATTGTTAAACGTTAGAGAGGAACAGACATGCTCAAGGTGTAGGACTCTCGCACTGGCGTACTTTGTAGTACTCGCTGTCTGACTGAGGTAAATCCGGAATCGCTTGTTTAGGGTCAAAGGCGTGTTGTCTGGGGTCTTCCAACTAGAATGGATTTAATACGAACACCCGTGGTTTCTGGTGTCTGCCACGTTCAATCACCCTTCCCGAAGAACTCTAGGTGGGTCGCATCTCCGTGCGCATGCCATCAATTGATGTATGGCATGCTCATGTGCGTTCTCGTCTGGCCGTCAATAATCGCAGGAGAGACAGCGCATGTATGCTGGGACACGTACAGCAGTTGGCGCCTATTCCCGCGTGTGGGAGGTCAACCGCAGTGTCTGACTGGATCCCACGCACCAGAAGGGATACTGAGCAGTATTGCAACTTCGCAAAGTGTTGGCAAGTGGAGACTAAACGACGTAGGGATGCCCAAGGTTATGATTGAGATGATGACTGGACAAGAGGAAAAGAAGGAAAAGAAACACAAGCAAACTCTGGGAGATTGGTCCAAGGGTGGGGAAATACTAACCACTCTGGGAGCCTTTACACCCACAGCTGCATGTAGTATTCCTGTTCCAAGAGGCCGGAACGCAAGTATCTCTCAGCAGCTCGCAGACGATGACAGGGCCGCCGAAGTGGAACAGACTGATCCCATCGGTGGGGAATAAAGGCGGTGAGTTCAGAGTAATTATACTGACTGATGGGCTGCTCGTGTCTGTGTCCGCCTCTCATGGCAGATTATGAATCAGGCTCTCAGCTTCTTTGTGAGCAAACTGTTCAACTGCGTTGCGTTCTTGTACTTAGTAGTACAGCATGGGCCAGGCCGTTCGACATTTCTTCAAGACGGGGAGGGCCAGGCCGTGAGAAATGGTGCACCGGATAAGCCCGCCTGCTCGGGTTAGGGCTGTTGAGTAGAGACTATCCCGGTGGAGCTAGAACACCCTCCTCCCGTTCCTTAGTGTGTCAACGTGGACAGGGAAGTACAAGGTAACACCCAATGCCTCGCCGTGTGGCAACACTGTGGTGGGAATTTAAAAAGACAGCCGAGGGAATCTGTAAATACGGAGGACTGAGACGCCTTGATCTGGACTGGGAAAAATTAGCTCGGCTGGCAAGCAAAGCTGAGCTTGGTGTCGTGACTGTTGTTCGGGATCTGCAGAAGAATGTCGGTCTGGAAGAAGAATGCCAAGCCCCCGAGGGGATAATAGCCGATCCCAAGTGCCAGGCGTCATTGCACGAAGCAATATATGCGCCCCTGCCCAAACTCCAAAGCAGTCGGTATCTTAGCATTGCGATGTCGGGAGCGGGAGGAACCACTGTCTGTCTGGTTGCTGATAGCATAAATAGGAACGATATTGCCGCTTCATGTAATCGTATGAAGGACAGCAATGAACCCTTTGAATAGAATCCACCAACGAAAGGAGGAGAGCCCCTGCAGCCCTGACGAAGCGGGAGTGAGAGGCGGATGTAGTTTAGTAGGAGCCGGCAATATTAGCAATCCCGCAAGAGTAGGCCAGTCAGTGTAATATGAGGAATTCGGCATTGAGCACGATGATCCGAATGTTGGGACCACACTGGAGCAGGCGCCACCGCGGTTGACGACATCGGCAGCACAAGTCAAATCACTTCTACTACATGGGGCAAGAACGAATGTGGTCTCAATTCGGATTGATGACGACAAGCACGAGCTTCGAGAGCCCCATCCGTCCCACAAGAATCGCCAGCCGTGCTGTTTTGGGAAGGCCTCTAATAATCAATGGTGGTTCAAGTCGGGTGCCCCTGCTCTTTTCGGAGTTTGCATGTGGTGGGTGGAGACAGGTATTCTTGCGACCAACCTCCTCTAAGGAAAGCGTGAGGCACCAGATATTTCCAAAAGTCAATGCTTCTACCTACTCCGTACTTCGTACGCATAGATTACAAGTATGAAAGCACTCCCTTCTGTAGTGTTGCTTTCCTCTCCAAGCCTGCTTTTTAAATACGTTCTCAAACTTGACACCAATAGGGAAGACACTCCAGTGCGTGTGATACTTGTTAGGTATGGAACCTCACGTTCCGAGTCAACGGTACATGTACTTTCCAGTTGGAGTTAGGGCAGGTGAGGCCAATGTACAGGGACCTGGTTTGGCCTGCAGGTACTTACGTACAAGTTATTCTGTCAGAAATGGATGGGGTCTGGCCGTTGGAACGGATCCTATTGGAGAGAAGCAGCCATTCGCTGGCTTGACCCTTGGATGTGACAGGCGTTCGCCTTGTCGATGAAAAAAAAACTTGGAGCTCGGGAATTATACGAGCTGATGGTTTTCAACTGCTCTATCCACACCGCTTCCTCTTCCACCACACGGAGTATTAGTACCTCGTTGCATCCCCAGCCCAAGTACGAAGTAGGATGATGTGCAACGGGGGAAGCTTCAAATGACACACATCTGATCTGTCACTTCTCTCACGCCTCTCAGGGGTTACCGGCCTTTCCAATACCATAGAACACCGTGCTGTGGCACCCTATCTCCTTCTGGGAATAAGCATTGGGTCCAGACGGAGTTCGACACACCTATTCTATATGTACGCATAGGTAGGCGGAGCTGAGGCTCTTCGTGAACACCGGATGGGCCACGAATCTGAATTATCGATCGGATGCAGCTGCCATTTGCCCTGAGCACCCAAGAGCCAGTGAATTGTCACGATTGATGTGTTCGGAGCGAGGCGAACAGACCGTATTGTTATTTGTCTACACCAACTCAGCACAGGGATTCCTAAAACGGATTCTGTCGTCGTGGTATTGGGCGTTCCGCGCTGCGGCCCAATCTGCGGCCAGGATGGGACAGGACCATCATGGCGGTGCGTGCATTATGAAGTAGGCCCCTGCTCCTTCATTGTTCGTACTTCGTAGTGTAGTGTACACACTCCGTAATCTACGTACTGCTTACGAAGTAGTCAGCAACAGCCAGCATCAAAATCCCGAGACCGCCTCGAATGACCCCATGGATAATTTGAAGTGCAGCAAATCCATCGCCAGCCCTAGTTAAGCACACTCCTACACCACTCAATGCCTTGGTAATACGAAGTAGTGCATCCATCAATGGGTATGGCGGGTAAGTTTAGTGCCCCACGGGGAAGCTCCACGGCCCGGCGCATTCTGATTTGCCGTGCTTGGGACTGAGGAGGAGACGTTAACCAATACGGACTGTGTAATTTCACTCTTTCTTGGATAATCTCTTGCACTTTCATTCGAAGGACGTAGGATTGATCAAAATACTCTTGGGAAGCGAGTATCGCTTGGGAATGTTGTCAGGAATATCCAGTTCCCATTTACTATGCCCCCAGGGTTCAAAGATCGTGCTTATCTCTACATATCGCCAACCTCTGTACTTCGAGCGTATATCCCCGAGCTCTGTCGTTTATACCCGAGAGTATATCCAAAGTATTTGACGGTGGTCCTCATATACTTTGCTTTAGCAAGCACAGAACTTGGACCCAAGAAGAGTCAAGAGCCCTTCCGTCTGCAGACCCACTGGGCATTCGTCGCACGACCCGCATAGGGATCAGGTCCAGCATCCGTGTCGGACCGCGAAGGCGCAGGGACCCGAGGCGAGGGTACCATACCTTGTTGTCCTCCAATCGGGCTTGCCAGGGTATGTCAACTATGTAGCAACGTTCTTTGGCAAGGAGATTCCCTGTCTCACGCATCTTCCAATCCTGTTCCATAAACTATTTGTTTTCCTCAGTAAGTTTACGAAGTAGGTTAGAGAGAGTGGCGTTGTATTCTGAGCTGAGATTACCTGGATTGGCCTCTGGTCGGTAAATGTGCGAAGTTGTTGGTGATTGATTGATGAATGTGGCCGAGATTACAAGGTAGATTCAGCACTAGTGTCGCCAAATTAGTTGAGCCTGGGAGGGATCAAGTTCTTCACAGGGAATTGCTATTTGAATGCCAAGGTCCGTCAGTGTCACGCTCCCTTCGAAGGGAAATGGCTCCCCGGTCGAGTTGTATTCTAAGGAGGTGCCCCAGTAGAATTATCAAATGTAGTGGCTACACTCCAGGCTTCGTTGTGAGTTCCACAGAGTGGGATCTATGAGCCGTCTAAGTATTCATTTTAATTGATGTTTCCACCGGTGTTCCATGTTGCTTTCGGTGACCAGCCCTGAACGCCCGTACTTCGTAGCTCAGAAACGTTAGCACCAGGATGATGCCTGCCTATTAAGTTGTGGCTTCTGTGGAAATAAAACTGCTTGGTACCTCGGATTGATTTCCTTATGAAAACGAAGTAACATCGTGGAGTATGTGAAAGGCATCCAAAGTCGTAAGGACCATGGAGACCTATGAAGTATGCTCCACTAATAGATCGATACCACCAATAACGGGGCTACCCCCATTTCTACCCTCATCGTGCATCTAAGTACCGATGATGCATTTGATCTTACCACCGACCCACGCGACGAAGCGTTACTTGGCAATGATGTTTGATCGGGTCAATGGTGGAAAGAAGGTGGAGATTCTTCATCTTCTTGATATTAATTACCGAGTCATTTTTTTTCTTCTTCTATTCCATACTCCATATACTTTGTTGGAAAGACAATCTAGAGCAATCATCTGATGCTCCTCCTGGCGTTGAGCTCCTTCCTGCGAAATGGATGTACTCCGTACATTAAATTCACATCATTGGGGCGACGACACGGCCACCGGACCTGGCGTGGCTTACGACGATGTCACTGGGCGCCACGAAAGCCGCCAGGCCACGAGGTAATTAGTGCACTAAGTATTGTAACTTCTCCCCGTATTACCGAAGCTTCGATATCAATCCCTAAACACAGACCAGGACATCCGGCAGACTGGCTGCGAGTGCGTCGTGCGTACACTACTTTAGCCTGGCAACAGGGGGCTAACTTCAACGTTCTCAGTCAATAATCCTTTTCGCCTTACTGGTGGTATTGACGGTCCTCAAGCCAAACTGAGCTACGTCGTGCTTACAGCCTACTACTCATACTAGTACGAAGCAATACTGGGTGAAGAAGAAAACCCAATTTTCATTCAATCTTTGGAGTAGAAATTTCAATGTTGGATGCTACATTCACTCCCATTAATATCGGTCCTTCCAACGTTTAAATTGACTGTGATGTTCCCCAAACTACGTCCAGGGTAGGGGCCAGGAGTGTTCCTATCCTGTTCTGTACTTCGTAATGCCCCAGAGTCCAAGAGTCCGTCCAAAGATTTCCGACCCGCTGTGGCTGAAGGATTTGAAAGTTTGATTCTATCGACCAAATTGAAGCTTCGTGGTCAGGCCTGTCAGAACCGCCGACTGGGCTAAGGAGGGCGAGATCTGCAAGGGACCTAATATTAGTTCCCACCATTCCTCTCCATCTAAGCATGGGCCGCCCCATTTCCAGAATCCCGGCGTCCATCAATTGATGTTTCGGACCCCCACTAAACGCCTCATTTTCTCCAAAAAGTACGAAGTAGATTACACTATTGCTCCGTGTTGGACCCTACATCAATCACCGATCAGCAGGCAGGAAACCGAACAAATGCGAAGGAGTTCAGGATGCGCCTCTTCTGGATGGGGACCCACCAGACTATAGTGGCGTACACTACTAAGGCTGCGCTAATGTACGTATGGTCCGGCCACCGGGTTGAGCTTCCGGGCACAAGAACCGCCGAGTGCGGCAAGGATTTGATGTTGAGGTTCTCGCCATCCCTTGGTTGCCTTTACTTCGTAGGAGAATGTAGTCTTAGTATGTAAGATTATGAAGTAGAGTCGAATCAGAGCACAAATACGAGTACCGCGCCCTCCAAGCTAAGTACCTAGAATACTGCCAATTTACCTTTAGATCCTCCCTTAATAGTACCCAGCTGGCGGGCGAGGAGGGTGACATTCTCATATTGCTTACGAGGAGTGTCTAGACTTATATCCATGGCAGGGCTCGAGATCTGCAAACGGCTTGTGTGCCAGGCCCTTGCTTTTAATTGTTACCGACCTATTACGTCGCTTGGGAAGGACGGCGCCAGTGCAACACGATATCTGGTAGTTTCATTGCCCTTATTACCTCTTCCCTCTTTCCGTGAAGACACACACGAGTAATTGTGACAGATACAAGCGATATCAATAATGTACTGTACTTCGTAGTGTACTCCGTACATACAGGTAGTGCGCACATACTTCGTACTTGGTAGTTCCATCACTCCTTCTGCACCAAACGGATCGCCTACCACCTTCCTCCCCCTAGTTTGCCCCAGAGAAGGAGCTAGATCGCGTGGCTGCACCGTTCCTCCCCGGAAATTGCAATGGCGCGATAGAACAGAAGCTGACACTGCTAGCGTACAAGGCTAGACTCGAACGTGCTGGATCACACAGGATCCGCGTGGTGGAATGAAGCACTCACATATTCACGCGCTACTGCTCTCGTCCTTGCCTCGTTGATGACGATAGACAAGGGGCGACAAGGACATCGTCCCCCATCCCTTGCTCCTCCCCGGTCTCGTTAGCACCTTGGACGACCTACCGCCTGAGGGCGACTCCAACTAGTCTAGTACGAGGTTTTTTTTCTTGGGAAATTGCCCTGGTGGTGCACCACCAAAGTGCCTCAGACCCTGGACCTTGAACCCTCCCCGATCCCGTTGCGACTTCTGTTCCTACGGACGGAGTACTTCTATTCCTACAGTACCAAGTATGGCTCCTAGAGTATCCTTCCCTGTGAAGTAGCTCAGCTCGAGGCGCCAGCCGGCCAAGCGCGGTATTACCAGTGGGGCGAGCTACTCCAATTGTTATTTCGATGTGGTTGCGAGGCAATTACGGAGAAGGAAGTATTGACGATGGGGTATCATCGATGGTTGGTCGGGTCATGAGGCACTAAGATTATAGCGTTTCTAAACTAATAACTGAACTATCTAAGATGGAGCACACTGAGCACGCTGCATGTATGTATGGCATGCATCATCTTGCAGGCTGCACCTTGGAAAGATCAATCGATGGAACGTGAGAGCGTCAATGCTAGCTAGCGCCGTACACTCTGACCTCCCTTTGCCGGTTGCTCCTGGTCTGAGCTATGGCTGGCTCATGGTGAGCATAGCTGGTTAGTGCAGCACTGGCTGGCAGAGTGCAGGCGGACCTGGGGAAGCTCCCGTCCAGTTCATGCATGTCGAATAACCAAAGAAACTAATCGAAGCCCAGTGTTTGTTTTTTTGGTAGAAGCTGTGCTTCCCTTTCGGTCCAGCTTGGAGTGCCTGACGGGCGATGCATAAGGCTGTTCAGAGTGCCACTTGGTGTGCAACGAAAACTCAACCGAGTCCTCATGATCGCCCTTCCGTCCACACACGATGCGACGCGACCTCTGCCACCAGATGCAATTCCTTATTCACACTTTGTAATCTCGTTCTCCATCGGAGAATATTTGCTAGCCGTCGAATCCGCACATTCCGGAGTACATGGTACATTACCACTTGCACATTCCAATTTCCGCCCTCTTGGCCTCCAGTTTCATCCAACGTCAGGGGACCGTTCTCGATGGATGCAACGTTGGTGATGGCCCGGCCAAGAGACCTCGCCTCGCAGTCTGCAAACACAGAAGATACTCCACAGTTTTGTGTTCACGCGGTCGCATTTCATTTGCGGAACCGCTGCGGGAGTCGTCTCTCCTACATACTCATGTCCATGGAGCTGACGAAGGCAGGCGCTTTGAGATCCAAATGGAACCCGACCACCACCATTTGGCAGGTTTCTAAACTATGAAAGAGTCGATGTCGAAGCCAAACAGACTCCCATTGGTGCCGTCGTACCTTGCTCCGGGATGATTACACTGCACTCCATCGTTGGTGATATGCAGAGGTCCCCACGGCTTATGATGCCTTTTCTGACTTGTCGCCTTGTTTTTCACATTTGCGCCTCGTCACGGGGCTTGAATATCATCATTCAACGTGACTTTTCCCACGCCCTGCAAAGTAGATCACTTTTTTGTGTTCTCCTCTCATCCATTTCCGCGTCGGAGCGCTTGATCTTTGGTGGAGATATGAGCATTTCTTTATTCAAACGTGGAGGCACCGCCCCCATTCCCCCCCTCACATCCGGCCTTTTGATTCACGACTGTGCGACGTGGCACCAGTTGGAGGCGTTCTCGCATATGCGCTCCTTTGAAAAATGTGCCACCGTGACCCCATCCGCAGCCCGTCGGGGCCGGCTCAGGGGAGGTATACGCGCAGCAGCAGCTGATCAAGTGACGCGGGTGCTCTTGGAGGGATGGTCGTGTCTGGGGCTGTGAACTGGAGTGTTGTTGCTCGAAGGCGTTCGAAATGAGTTTTCATTTGCTAGAAACAGGACATGCTCACGCCCAATCGGTTCCGATGGATACGACGAGATAGAAAACCACGCACGACTGACTGGCAGAGGCCGGTAAGTTTTTCAGCATTGTCCCTACCATTGGTACATAATTGCCTCGTTCAAGCAAATCATACATCCGACCAACATCCAGTGGTGGTCTTTCCCCCCCCTTTTTCTGCACCCATGGCCCCCAAGTATCATCCGTCTTGGGAATCCATCCGCTCATGAACATTCCCTCCATGCATTGCGGCAGGCAGATACGGAGCAGTGACGCAACCCCTCACGGCGGAGTGGGTGCCTCCTATCATTATTCGCTAGTGCAAGAGCGTCAACGAGGATATTCTGCGCATGATGCGCACACACGCCTAAGCGCCGTCCCGTCACCTGCATAAGCCGAAACGGACCGTGAACAACCTCGCGATTTTACGGGCGGTGTTTGCCCTCGTATGAGTGGCTTGTCGCGTGGAAATTACAATTGATGCCGGTCAATCACCTGTCAATAATCAATATTAGCTGGGAGTGGCTGGTTTCTGGTATTTGGCCTTGACCAATGCATCGCGGGATTGGGGGGTTGAGGGATTGCAGGAGTCTGTCCGCACGATGAGCCCGTTGGCTCGTGAGCAGGACGAGGACGAGGCCAAGGCTTAAAGCCCAACTTCGTTCCTGCGGCGGCGCAGCTCTCTCCTTTTACCCTCAACCTTGCTCGCACCCCCTCGGCGATCTTGACTTTGACGATCGTCGACTGGCGATATGGGAGTGGCCTGGACAAACGAGCGCGGTGTCTTCTCAGGCCGAAGTTTGGTTGGCCTGACCGGGGCACAATCAGCGTTTGTTCCGCGCCCGCTTTGGCCAGCAGGGGCTTGCTACTGTTTGTCACTATCAAGATGAGATTACTCTCGTTTCAATTCTCGAGACATCAGCCGACCCCAAGGGTAAGAGTATGGACAAAAAAGTAAATCAAGGATTGCTGTTCAAGCCCTTTCCCTTTGGTAAAAGTCGAAGACGATAGTTGATCTCCCCCAAGAAAAAACTCGCAGCGAGGCGGGGCCAATTTAATGGATGACTGACGTCAACAAGCTAGATTTTCCCCTTACTTGTATTGATAGCTGAGACCTTGGTCGCAGCGACGGAGCAGAGAGACCACCTTGCCCGCGACCATTTTCGGGTCGGCCCAGCATCTCGGTTCGGAGGGCCGTCTTCCGACTGGAACTAGCCGTCATAATTTTGGCGCGACCATTCACCCCCGCCTTTGGAAACATGCATGGTGGTTTGGCTGGTGGAGACAGGATGGACTTTTCGGGTTGATTGACTAGTGTAGACCAGGACACTACTGAAAAGGGCGTTGCATGCGGGAGTTTGGCATGACAGGCGGCTGTAAATTTCCGAAGCTGTGATGAATCGGGAGGATCGCTGCTACTTGAGGGATCGCACCATCATGTTGCCACGGGCAATGGTGAGGAGATAAACAACTTGATGGCTAAAATGGCCAATTCGTCCTCATCTGAGATAGGGTTCGGATCGATGTCGAAATGGATTTGCTCCGTGGTGAGCTCCACTCTGCGCGGCTCGACAAATCTGCCGGGAAAGCGAAGTGGGTTGAATGAAGCCACGAATGACGGACGGGAAGTAGCTGCAGAAGAGGGATAAAGGAAGCGGGAGCAACACGTTTCATTCATTCACAATGGACATGAGCCTCACACAGACATGCCGCGGTAGGCTAGGACTAAGTTAGCGGGTATGAGGAGGGGGCTACTCAATGTTTCTCGGAAAGGCGGGGAAAAGAGCCAAGCGATCAATCGATGAAGCGTGAGAGATAAAAACGGGGAGCTACACAGGATCCAACTTTAATAGATGAGTGTCTTCCCTCCCCTTGCGTCCTTCTAGGTATTTTTTTTTCTCCTCCCGAAAATACCAATTGGCGAGTCTTAATCACGTCAGTGAACAGCGACCCCCAAAAACAAAAGAAAGAGAGCCAGCACCTAAATTCATCCATCATGGCCGCCTCCGACTACGAGATTTGGACCGTAGAGGAGCCGTACCTCGAGTCCCACTGTAAGCTGGGCGAGGGTCCCTTCTACGAGAAGGCCACCAACACTCTACGCTTCGTCGACATCATCCAGCACCGCGTGCATACCGTCAACCTGACCGAAGGCCCTTCATCCTTCCAGACCATCCAGCTCGACTGCCCCGTCACAGTGACGGCAGACATTGAGGGCGTTGACCCTGCGGAGAAGATCCTCATCGGTGTCAAGTACGGCCTCGCCATTCTCGATCGCAAGACGGGCAAGTATGAGTATGTCGCCAAGCTGGCCGAGACTCCCAACGAGAGGTTGCGGACGAACGATGGTGGGGCGGATCCTAACGGGAGGTTCTGGCTTGGAACCATGACGGATTTCAACCTCGGAGAGTTCCAACCTGAGGGTAAGTAAATAACACATGTAGCCTTTTTCTTCTTTTCGCGCACCAAGAACAAAAATGTAGGCGTATTTCTCACGATAATCCTTAGGCGGTCTCATCCGCTTCGATGGCACGGCCACCTCCGAGCTCATCAAGGACCTCACAATCCCCAACTCAGTCGGCTGGTCCCCCAACAACAAAACCCTATACTTCACGCACTCCACCTCGGCCGAAGTTCTGGCCTTCGACTACGACGTCGAAACGGGCGGCATCTCCAACCAGCGAGTCTTCTACAAACACGAGGGCTCCGGCGGACCCGACGGCTTCCGCGTCGACGTCAACGGCTTCATCTGGCACGCCGTGTACGGTGAAGGGAGGGTTCTCAAGATCAACCCCGAGGGAAAGCTCGTGGGGGAGGTTAGGCTGCCGACGAGGAACATTACCTGCACACAGTTTGTGGGGACAGAGTTGTTTATTACTACGGCGAATGATGACGAGGCGGAGGGTGGGGAGAGGAGCAAGGCGTTGGGCGGTGCGGTCTTTAGGGTTGATGTTGGGGTTGAGGGGCTGCCTTTGTTCCCTTATAAGTTGCAGGCTTGAATGGCGAGTGGAGGGGAATTAGGATGAGAGTTGTAGATGGGATAGATATAGCTCATGGAGGAGTTCCGACCTGTGTAAGTCGGAAAACCCTTTTTGTTTCGTACGAATGAAGTATATCAATGTTTAAATGAGCTCTTCTCTTGAGAGTATATATGAAGGCTTCCAGCGCTCGCCTCGCCATAATGATCATGGGTTCTATTCAATCAAGTCCTTGCTTCGAGACACCATAATTTTTTCTATTCCCAAAACCAGCATGATGCCCTTCCAACCCCCGATTATACCCACAAACGCTATCGTCAGCGGATAGAATCAATTGCTGCCTTTCTCACTCCATCTCCACCTCTCACCTCACTTCATCGGACGTAAAGCATAACTCCTCACTGGAAGCAGAACTTTCGGAAAGCCAGTCTGCAGCTCAGTCCTAACAACGAGCAAGCCTGCCCTATCGAAGATATTCCTAAATTTCGAATCCTCTCTGATAACGATGGTCAAATTGTAAGCCGGGAAGAAAACCCACCGAAGGCACACCCTTCCCATCCCCCACGGACAAAAAAAGGGTGAGGAGAGGAATAAATAACAAAAACTCACCTCGTAACACTACTATCCTCATCATCAAAAACATCACCCCCCATCGTACTCATATTCTCCTTCACGACGATAAACCCCATCTCCGGCTCCAAAACCTCCTTACACCTCAGGAGATACTCCACCAGCTGGTCGTCCGTCAAGTGGCCCAGACACCACTGGTTCCAGATGACGTCGTACACGACCTTCTCCTCGCCTTCCTTGGGCTGCGGCGGCCTCCATTCCTCGAGGCCGACGTTTTGAACGAGGCCCACGCCGGGCTTGGAGGCGAGTTGGGCGGTGAATTTGGGGATTGGTTCGACTACGTCGACGGTTTCGGCGATGGAGGTGAGGAGGCCTTCGGTTATGCGGCCGATGCTGGGCAGAGAAAAGCGGTTTTTCAATACTCACGATTCTTTCTTCGGAAAAAAAAAATAAAAAATATGATGGAGAAGGCGATCATCGCCAAGGGGGAAGAAAAATATCTAGGGGAAAAGAAAGAGAGAAAAGAAAAAAAAAAAAAAAAGGACGAGGGAAGAATACATACCCAGCTCCACCCTCCATAACTCTCTTCACCTTCCTCAAAGGCTCCTTCGCCCCAACGCCATTCTTCGCCAGAAACGCCCGCGACCCGATCAGATCTACGCGACTGACCAGAGGGAACCCACCGAGCATGCCGTTTACGTCGGCGGAGACGTCGGACCAGTAGGCGCGGCTGTCGGATGGATTAATGTAGGTGTCTGGCGCGTCCATCTTTCTGGTTGCCTGTCTGGCTTATGTTTGGGGGGAGGAGCGGGGATGACGGGGCTAGATTGGTTAGAAAATATGACGAATAATGGAAATTTACGAAGAGGGAGAATTGTCTTAGGATACTTTGAAGAGTAGAGAAGTGAGAGAGGTGAAGGAGTGATGAGATGAACTGGAGCGGGTGATGAATTGAAATGGCAATCAACTGATCAATCAATTCATCTGTAAAATTTATGGCGGGGGAGGGGCTGAATTTGTGGTTCGTGATGACTTCATTGTGGGCGTGGCCATTTGCGCTTGCCATTCTCACTCCGTTCTCAGACATGACGGCTCTCGCAATATTCTCGAAAAACTAGCTTCTATAATTCTATAAATATTTTGTGTGAAATATAAAATATGGCTAGGTGGAATTGGGAATAAAAAGAAAGAAGACATCCCCTCGAGAGAACCAAGCAAAACGCATCTGAAAAAAACACATCTTCTCGTTTGTTGGCTTGCTGTCTTGACCTAGTCGTAGCTATATGCGCATTTGTACCAAACTCACTCGCTCCCGACATTACAATGTAACTAACTAGTGGCTTAATCTAACAGGGCGGTATAAAGAAATGCAAAGGAGATGGAAATCAAGGCGTGGAATGCTTTTAAAAAGAAGCGAAAAATAAGAGAAAAAAAAAGAGAAGAAAAAGAAGAGCGAACACCACTTTAAGCGTAAATGTGATGCCACGCTCAAGAAAGAATATAGCTTCCCGCCCCAACCCCATTCCACTCCCTCACTCCCCTTCCCTCTTCCAGCTCGACGCACCACCAAAGGGCCTCCTTCGCCTTGTCGATCTGTCCGCTCTCCTCATGCGCCCTCGCAAGTGCGAACCATGCTTCGGAGTAGTTCCAGCCGGTGCCCAGTCTCGTCAGGCTCGAAAGAAGGCCGTACGCGCGGTCCCGGGCTGCGAAGCGGTCCACAAGCGGAAGGGACGTTGCCTTGTGCGGGGGCGGCAGGTCGTCGTCACGGGGTTTGACATCGGGGGAGTGTGGCGTTTCTTGACCCTCTGTATCGGAATCATCATCATCACTTTCCGACTCCGTGCTTGTGGTTTCTAGGAGCTTTGTGGTACCGAGGCCTAGGGGTGTTGAAGGAAGAGGCGTTCTGTTGGCTGGAACAAGCGGGCCTCTCCCCTCTGGAGTGCTAAGAATAGAATCCCCCATGTCAAATGGAGGTATCGTTGGTGGCGGCAGCAATTCCTCCGTGTAAATGTCAAGGAGAATGCCGGAAAGTCCCACGATGGCAGCAGGATGGTTGGGGAAGTAAGTGAGCGCCGACTCAAAGTCGCCACGCGCTACATATGGCTCGCCCTTTGCGACAGCAAGATTGCCCAGCTAGGACGAACTGTCAGTATTTTTCGCTCGTGAGATCACAATGGACGAGGAGCAAGAGAAAAGGATAAAACTCTAGCAATGCGAAAATGAAGAGAGAGAAAGAAAAAGAAAAAAAATGTCTTACCTCTGCCCACACGTCAGCCCATAGCTCCTCGATGCTCTTCCTCTCACCCCAATGCGCACTTCCCAGAGTCATGGGCGTCGTGGTATCCTTCACAGCCTCGGCCTCCATAACCTGCACGATCTTGTTCGCCTCCGAGATGGCACCCTTGCAGTCATCGAACATATTCGCCCGTCGATAGAACCCCGCGATCATAAGCCAGACATTCACGAGAATGGCATTTTTCTGCTTCTGATCCGCCTCTTTGGAGAACTGCACAACCGGCAGTGGCGTGGGCATGGTGTTGTACGCGTCGGTAGGAATATCGGCGTACTCTACCGGCCGTGGCTTCGCCGACAAGTACGAGTCGATATGTGGCAGGGCCCTCCCGCGAGAAAACGACGACGCAATTGAGGGTTGCCTCCTGTTAGTGAAAGCAAACACGTCCGACTGCGCGTCGCCATCGGGTGTGAACACGCTCTCCCCGTCGGCGGCGAAGCTCGTTCGTGGTGTCGGACCTGTACTAGCTGCCCGCCTCCGGCTCCGGCTAGGATCCCGCTTTCTAAGACTGTTCCTCCTTCCGGATTGACTTCTCCGCCGTCCTGCCCCTTCGGCTGGCGTCTTCGGCGGTCGCACTTCGACCGACTGCCCGTTCTCTTGAGTAATTTGGATAGTCGGCGCTGCGCTAGCTACGGTTTGAGTAGTCTGCGGTCTAACAGATCCCAGTGAAGTGTCGCTGACGATGCTCATTTGCCTAGTCTCGGTATTCCTCGAGGACCTTCCAAAGATGCTACCCCTGATACTTCTCAAGGTGCCCGAAGTCTTAGGCACATCCGCAGTCTTGGGTGGATGGGCAGGCGGTTTGGGCAATACCGTTCCGAACAATCTTGTGTATAGACTAAGCAGTTCGGGGCTTGCATTAACGGCGACTTCAGGTCCCTCGACGAGCTCGACAAGAGCAAGCTGCGTCATCTTCACCTCCAGGATGCCCTCCTTCTCGAAGAAATCCATTTCGTCAACGACTGCTCTCCTTGCGTTGAGTTTCTCGCGCTTAGCCTCGGCCTCGTTCAAGTGGTCGCTTCGGAATGATTGGTCTTGATGGCCGAACAGGATCAAAGGATCCTTAAACTGCTCAAACGCACCATCGCAAGCCCTAGCAGCCATACTGTAGTCCTGTCTGGCACTGAGCAAAAGACCAAGGAGATGCCACAGGGGAATGAGCGCTCGTTCTTGCCAGTAAGGGCCATGGATTAGATCCCCCTGTCCATCAGCAGACTTCCCCGCGGCCAAAGCCACCTTTACGAGTTCGATAGCAGGAGTCAGTTCTCTGCGCTCCGCTAACAGGAGACTAAGCGCAAAGAGCCCACGGTAACTCCTCGAGCGGCCAAATTCGGGCGAGAGGGATTTTCGAAGACACCTCACAGCCTTGGTCTGGATTTCAATTCGGGAGCGGGAGTCAAAGGTAACCCTCGACCAACTAGCATGGGATAGTCCGATGGCCTGCCATGCTTCGGCCAGGACACGTGGAGGGATCTGAGGATGTAGCGGCGACTCCCGGATTTCTGGCATGGCAAGAGATCCTGATTCTGAGCCGCCAGACTGTATCTGGGGCAAGCGTGCGAGGAAATCTTCCAGTTCGGCCGCCACATCTCTCGCCTTCTCAATCGCCGCCTTGTCACCATATCGGCAGAGGGCTAGAGCGCATTGAGACATGGTAATTAGAACCGTTGCATCATCATCTAAATGGGGCTCCGGGACCCCAGTTTTCTCCACGCGGGCCTTGGCTTTGGTTATTATATCCCGATACGAGCTGTAAGCTTTGAAGGCAAGATCAAACTCGGCCACAGCCATGTGGACGGTAAAGAGGTGGCGCAGGATCGCGGTTGAGTGATACGTCTTCGTCGCTGCTCGGTAGAGAATTTCGAGGACGCCGCGGCTCATAGCCTCCCGACCGCCTGGACCAAGATCGTATTCCCGCCATCCCCGACCACACATGACGGACCAGTTCTTCACGACGAGATTCACAAACGCCTCGACCTCTTCTCTTTCGTTGTTTGCTCTGGGGAATTGAGTTTCTTGCAGAAGAAGCGACTCGTAAGCGTTCTCGACCTTTTTCAGTTCCATGCGTAGGTGCGTTCTAGCGGAGTGCTGTTCGGCAGGTAATTTGCCAAGGTATCCCGTGGGAAAGGGGAGGTCATCCTCAACGATTCGCGAAAGGGCCGTGTAATATTCGCACCATATCCTCCTCCTAGGTACGGAACCCCGAAATCCATGACCGCCAGGCAAAGACCCAGATTGGATCTCCCAATATCGTGCCCAGGTTCGGAAACACGCCACCGAGTTTGCATCTTCGAGAGACCTCTCTCGACGCTGCAGGGCCTGGCTGGACAACATGCAATATTCCGTTAAAAATAGCTCGGCCCAGTACCTCAACTGCTGTTTCGGGAACTTGCTTGTCCACACGCTGGTAAGCGCCGGGAGACCAGTCTCGAAGATATAGAGCGCTTCTATCCTCTCGTTATTTCTCGCCGCGCAATTGGCCTTGAGATAGGCGGCCTTCAAAGCACACACGTTCGTCCAATCCGAAACATTTTCGGCGCCTTCCAACTCGGTGTATTCTTCGTCTAGGTTCCGGGGGAGACGCTGGGCGGCCACGCCGTATTCACCCACAACCCAATACAGCCAGCCGACGCAGACCTTTGCCTGGAACTTATCCTCGAGGTAATTGTCTTCCGATTCGATGGCACTGAGCAGCTTTGGGAGGTGGGTGGCGACGCCGAGGTCCTCAACGGTGAGGGCGGTGCTGGGTCGGTTCGAAGACGCGTGCATCAGAGTTGCTTGGGAAATGGTCGCCTCTCCCTCTGCAACGAGGGCGAGGCCTAGAAAGGCGGTGGGTTATTGTTAGCATGCTGCGGCTTCGTGCAGGAGAGGAGAGGATGAGGTGGTCGCTGCATACAAGATCGTTCGGGGGCATGCTTTCGAACCTTGCGAACGAGTTCGGGGACGGTAGACCAGTTTCCATCGCAACGAGCTTCATCGAGCGCCCTCAGATAATGGATAGCTTTATGGGGCTACCCGGCCGAATTGTTAACATCGCCAATCATAAAAGTATTTTCGCTGCGCTTAAAAGACATCAACTCACGCTCATCTTCTCGCCAGAGGTTGGGATACGTGGTGGACGAAATGCGGAATAGCTAGGGGCAGGAGAGTCGAGGAAAGGAGCTAAAGGAGGACTCGCGACGAATGCATTTCGTGGTAAAGGAGCGACAGGATGAGAGCTATGAGGCGCCGATCAAAATAAAATATAGAAAAAAGCGCGTCGAATGGGGTGCTTCTGAAGCACCTGGCGTGCAGAAGGAATTGGCAGCAGTGGAAACACAACTCGAAGCTTTCACATTCCACGTTCCTGTTGTATCATTAAGAAGTACGTAAGTCGTCGTCCATGAACAGGAAAGTGGTGGCTTGTTGTCTCCAAGACCTCAATTTTGTTTATTGCCAGGGTTTCACCGACATCAAGTCAGGTACCAGTACTTGTACATGTACCAGTTGGATGTCCAGCCCCTGTCTTGTTGAAGGAATACGAATGGTCACTGGTCAACGCGGTTCTCGGTGAATCTGTCAGCTATGGAGACCAATGACCCACATTCGACGACACCAAGACAACAAAACCGCGGAAATTGTTAGTGCTGATCTAGTAGGCGGTGACTGCTATTTTGAACGGCAGTTTCTCTGGTGCCCAGATTATGGAGGTGACTTCTATCTCTTTCACTGAGATGACACCTATGACGAGGGACGGTGTCAAGTTGGTGGTGGCAGCTTTTTCACAATATCATATCGCCAGTTGGGGTTGCATGAAAGTGGTTGTGTAACAATCCGACTCGGATAGCGAAAAGAACACCTTCCCATGCCAATGTGTGATTTATGATTTGTGATTTGCCATTTTAATGCTGTCGACCGGGGGCGCCAACAAACGAGATCAGCCGTCCAGCCAGGCGAATATGACGTAGCCGCCGACTGCTATCAAAGCGGATGAAATTCTGTTTCATGATGAGGACCAAGGGACAAGCTCCTAGAGTCGAGACGAAAACTGCAGAGCTACCTATCTTTGTTTATGGTCTAACCAATTGTCTAATTGCGAAGGAGATGCTCAATCACACTTGGTTTCACACAATGACAGGCTTGATTCGTGGAATCGCCCACTCTTCCCATCACTCAAAACATAGCTGGAGAGAAACATGACCCTGCGGACGTGCTTTACAGAGAAACAGAAGCCAGGTGAAATCTTGACAACTTGAACTTCATGGTAGTCGGGGACAAGAGGGCACTTGTGCTTCGGAGATATCCTCAAAAGCGGTGAACACTTCCAACTGAAGGTGTTCGCTGATTAGTCAGAAATTCGCTAAGCCGTAAATGGCAACAAGCCTCTGATAGATCTCTAGCAGGTTGGAAAAAGCTTCAAAGTTCTCGAATCCAAGTTGAATTGTCTCACCACGAAAATGCCACAGAGCTGCTAGCATCACATCAATCGGAAATGCGAATAAACTAAGACGGTAGCCTAGATCTCGATCTAAATCTTGGAATTCCAGCTCCCATCAATATCGGGACAGAGACAGAATCAAAACATCCGGCAGCGTCACCCGTCTGGGCCGTGAGCTTCGTGGGTCTTTGAAGGGCAAGGTGAACCAAAATATTCACCTTGAGGACCAGTTCTATACATACATTTCCCAGTCTTTATTTTCGGCTCACACGTCCGACATACGCCAGCCCAATGTCTCTACCACCGGACCTTCGGGTCCTCTGCCACCAGCTCACTTCACCGAAAATCTCCGCTGCTCACCTTGCTCAGTCCGCGCAAGTCCTCACCGGTCATGTACTCCAAAGCGCCGATGCGCTATCAGCTCCCCAGGATAGCAAACTGAGAGATAATGCATCCGAGGCTGCTGTTCTGGTGCACAAGCTCAAAACCGCTCTCAAGACTCTTCTAAACGACCGTGACCACCGGCGCAGATTCGCTGGTGTAGTCCTTGTGAAAGCCGTGATAGATGTTGGTGGCTGGGAGTGTCTTCGCAGTTCCGAGCCCTGGGTTAGGGGTCTTATAACTGTCCTTCAGGTATTGAATCCCTAAGTTCACGGATGGTTGGTGGGACTGTTAACTGACTTTTATCATAGAAAAAGGACCCAATTGCGTCCAAAGAGCTGGCTGTGGTGGCACTGGCTAGGATATTCACGCAGCTGCATAGCTACCAGACCCTTGTGAGAGAGATCGCTACTCCCACGATTCCTGGATTCATTACAGCCTGTCTCCAGCTTCTGAAGCCCTCTTCGCCGGACCAACCGCTTCGTACCCCGCTCACAGTAGTTGAAACTATCCTCAATACTCTGTCTGCGATAATACCTCTTTACCCAACTACCTCCCGCCCCTTTGTCTCTCAGATCCGTACTGCTATCCGACCGTACCTGGTACCAACTCTGTCGGATGCGCGAATCATTCCGGAGACTCTACAGTCGAGTAGCCGACGGCTCTCTATAGCCCTGCACTTTACTGCACCAAAGGCCGGAGGCTCTGACGAATGGACGGCCCTTCTGTCTGGAATCGTTAAGCATTTCCATTCCACAGCTGACCAGGTATTCCGCGCTGTAAAAGAAACATGGGAGCCGCCTCTTGGTTATACAGCGTCCAAAGTCGTCTTTGGGGAAGAGCCCCAGGGCGGAGGCGACTCGTCCGATATCCTTCCGATCTGGTCCGGCGTTACGTCTGGTAGCCAACGACTTGTTGGCCTGTTGAGATTTATGGCGGAATTCATTCGCCAACCGACAAAGAGCCAGGTGTCGATTCCTGTCGGTGTCCTCGTTGACACTGTTTGTCGCGTGGCCCAGGTCGCGAGACACGCCCCTAAATCACAGACATGGGAGCAAGCCCTAGAAACTAATCCCGCCGTATCGAGGGAGGAGAGGGACGAGCTGTGGAGCGCGATACCCCTTATCCATGTAGCTGCATTGGAGCTGCTTCTTGCTCTGTGCCTAAGGCTACGAAGCAGTTTCGTTCCCGTTGTGCCGGAGGCCCTTGATTACCTTGTTAGGGTGTTCAAGTCCGGAATTAGCAACTCTTCAATACGATGCATCAGCTACAGGCTCCTTGCAGAGATGCTGCCGCTATGCGGCCCAACCATGACTAAAGAGACGGTGTCGACTCTCGATCTCATTATCAGAGCCTGCTGCCGCGACCTCCAGCAAGAAGCCGGCTACCTCAAACCGGCGGCCCAGCCTACTGCCGAGGCGAAAAAGAACGGGGTCGTCATGAACGCTGACCTTTTCCTCTCTCAAAAGACCGATGAGTCGTCTACTTCATCCCCTAGTCTGGATCCTGCGCATCTTTCAGCAGCCGAGACCCTCCTTACCGGTCTACTATCGCATCTTACTCAACACCATATCCGACCAGCCCTCCGCGGGCTTCTCGACCAGACGGCCATCCTCTCCCATAGCAAGGAAGCCATGATGGCGAGCGTGCTCAACCCCTTCCGAAACAAGCAGAGTAAAATGTACCCTAGCATCCTCCCCTTCTACTCTCAGCTATTCCCCGACGATCAAGGCCTCGAGGTCCTCCGCAGCAACATGCGCACAAGCCAACCTTCAGATAGCTCCTCTTTCTCCGTATTCAAAGAGGCGCCTTCGGAGGAAGTTTCAGAAGATCAAGATGAAGATGTTGAGATGGCGGTTGAAGATACCGTAGCCACGGCATCCTCTTTCAAAATGGCCGATGAGCTCGAGGTATCGCCCCCGTTAGTCGAGGATACTGCCTTCAAGGCGGTACCCGTCGTCGATCCCGGTCCCAAGGAGAATCCGTTTGCACCCAGGAAGCCCGAGGACATCCCCGCGGCAACGAAGAGAAAGAGCGACGATGAAGCTGAAGGAATTAAGCCCGTGAAGAAGATACACCGTGACCTATCGGTGGATGAGAAGATGGATAATGCGCCGGCAACTCTTGCCCCTGCGGCGGCAGAGGATGATGATTCGGATGATGAGAGTGTACAACTTGTGGCGAGCTTCGATTCAGATCCCGAGATGGACGAGGAAGAGTAAGGTACGGAAAAAGGGGGGGGAAGGAGCACGTGTAGAAAATGAATCGATTATTGAATTCAAGTTGGGTATATTCCTTCTGTCTTGCTATACCATCGTTCCCTTTCGCCTGTAGTCTTCACTGTATATCTTCCATGCCTACTATACACCCACCCAGGTAACTAAGTCTTCCTCATCTAATGCATAGAGAGTACACCTGAAGTATAATAACTTCTTCTAGCCCTCTGCCATCTGCGGAATTCCACGCCGGTCCGCGAACCAATCTACTTTGTAGACGAGAAACCAAAAGCTCAGAAAGCCAGAGAAAAGAAAAATGCAGAGTATCAAAAACGCCGATTCCAAATGATGCAACCGCGCCACCAATTCCCCCCATCCAAGTTAAACAAAAAGCAAACCTCTCCTCCTCTCTATTTGCACAACTCCCGCTCAGTCCCTTAGCCAAGCCCTCCTCTTCTCCTCCTTCCTCGCTTTCCTCTTCTCCTTGAAAAACTTTAATTCCGCTTTCGTAGGCTTCTTCCCCGCCCTCTCCGCCTTCAAGCTCCTCCCATCATGCTGATTCGCCGCGGCATCTACATCGAAATATGCATTCATCTGCCTTCTCGCCTTCGCCTCATCGCTATGCTGTCCGGGCCCTTGGTCGCCCGTTTGGAACTGACCCGTGAAACGATTAAATAACGCCGTGGACTCGTAGATCGCGGACGCGTCCGGCGCAGCTGCAGTAGAGGATGTGGATGGATCTTCGTGGAGCTTGGCGTACCAGGCGTTGGGGTCGTAGTCGCCGTGGATGGCGGGATTATAGCCTGTTATTACGGGGGGTTCGGGGGGTTCGGTCGCCGGGGCGGTGGCAGCGGATGTGGGGGCAGAGGTATCAGCGGCGGAGGGGACGCGGGGATTTTCTAATTGTTCTTGGCCGGTGAAGCGGTTGAAGAAGATGTAGTTTTGGAGGTTATGGTCCCAGCGGTAGTCCCAGCCATCATCTTCAGCTGTAGGCACGGGTTCGTGTGGTAAGGGAGGAGCGCCGTTTGTGGTGGTCTCGGGAAGGGGTTCGTCGGGGAGAGGGGGCGCTTCAGGTTCCTCTTCCGAGACCTCGCCTTGCTCCCTGTCATCTTCGGATGCAGATTCGGAGATATTGTCGAGACCTTGCGATTTTGATTTAGAGTTATCGACATCGTCAGACTGAGTAGGCGTGGGTGGGGTAGGGGACCGCTCCGTGGGGTCGTTGGAGGTGGCGGGCGTTGGAGATGGCATGGTTGGTGATGGCGCGTGATGTTGGGATAGCTGAGGAGGAGAGCTTCGAGCCAGGCGGATTGTAGATTGCCTCGACAGAAGAACAGAAATTCGCAAATTTATAATTGGACCGCGCCTTTGTGGATAGCGGCAGTGATCATCGTCAGCTGGGAGTGTGCAAGGAAAGCAAAGATCGAAGTTTGACGAGTCCAAACGATCTCAAGACGTAAATTTAAGGGTCCTCGCAGGCATCAAAAAGAAAGGGACTGTTCTGGGGATCCCCGATTGACATAATCGTTGTACATGAAGTACACAGATACTCGGACCTCCGATGGGGCGGGGCAGTATTATATCTTATTGGCCAGAAATAGCTATCGGATATATCTTATTCCGGTGTCGCCATAGGCCACACACCAATTACGCCACCTCTCATCACGTGCATCGAGGCCTACCACTGCCATCCATCACCTTTGTTTCGTCATTCTCAGAATTGCGACAGGCATCCAAGATCATTCACCACGAACCGGGTTAAACTTACGATGTAGATAAGCTCACCCGAAGGGAGAAATGTAAAGGCAATTTTCGAGTTGCATTTGCGTTGTCCTTACGCCGGTGGCCATCACCGAACCACCAGTTCTTTGCGAGCTCCTCTCATCCGAGTGATTCTCCCAGAAAGCGCATCAGCCACGGAAGTCTCAGGGAGCAGAAGCGTGCCGGAGGAATGCCTCACAAGAATATTGGTCGACCAAAAATCAAGTGATAGTTTGGGTTGCAAAGTGATCAGGCCATTTCCGATTGCATCAATCCTAGCTTGAAACTTACCATCCCCTGACTCCTCAGCACCCTGGACTCAATATTCCCATGCCCAATTTGGTTGGGGGGAACCCTTCAATACGTCGTCCACCGCCCGCGACTTGGGAGCGAGCCACCACAAAGGAACCGAAGATCACCCTGCAGACCTCTTCAACAAGTTAGCCGGGATTATCTAATTTCGGGCCGCCGTAAAATCCACCGAATAATGAAAGAAGGCAGTTGCGCGCACTCCTAGTTTATTAACCCTCTTTGCGGTTTGATATTGTGGTAGATTCCGTGAGGGATAAGCCTGTTGTTGAAGCGTGGCTGGACAAGCGACTGCGCTCGCCACATCAATGCGCAAATGTCGCACCGCTTATTGGAAGCAGTTACAAAGCTAGAGTGCGTCCTTTGGCTTCATTCACGGCCCCATCCGTGAGGGAAGGTCAACAACCACGTCGCACTCGGCAAGCATCTCCACCCTATGCGCAATCATAATCACCGTCCTGCCTCTCAATCGGGTGAAGGATGATCTGGCTCCTCCTTCCGGGACTCCTGTCACGGAATCCTTGCCCCTCAGAAGCACCTCCCTAAGCTTTTCCTCCGTAGCATGGTCGACGGCGCTGGTAACCTCATCGAGAAGGATGAGCTTGCTATCTTGTAAAAGGGTCCGGGCCAGACAGAAGAGCTGAAGCTGGCCTGCCGACAGGGGCAGCAATTCCATCTTCGCAGAGAGAATACCGGCGAGTGTTTGTGAATCTAACTGCCGAGGTGCATCTTCCTGGGCAAGGCCACCACTTCCCTCAGTCCTAGCGGGCTTAGCCTTGTTCACGCTCGGGATTGTCGCCGTGATGTGCGCCATGAGACCCACTGCTTCCAGAGCCGATGCTAGCTCGGCATCGTTTATGTGGCTTGCGTCTCCGCTTAGGTTCTCTCGGATACTTGCATGAGGCGGGAAGAACGGATCCTGGGGAATGGTGGTGATGCGCTCTCGTAGGGTTTGCAACGGGATGCGTGAGATGTCGATGCCGTCAATAAGGATGCGTCCCGAGCGTAGGCTGAGCATGCGTAGCAGACCGAGGAAAACTGTTGATTTGCCGCTACGATGGTCAGTAAATGGTTCAGCGGATCAAGACTAGCCGAAATGATCGAGAAGGGTCTGCTCACCTCCCTGTGCGCCCTGCAATGCCGACCCTCTGCCCAGGCGCAACCTCGAGAGAAAATCCATCTAGCACTGGCGGACCATCACTGTTGTACACTGTCAGAATACGACTATAGCCCACAAAAAGGGATAAAGCTGGGAACATACTCGTAACCCACAGTGATGCTCTCGATCTTAACAGCTCCTGCGGAGGGCCAATCCGCTGATAGTTCTGTTCTTTCATCCGGTTCATAATCTTCCGATGCCAATCCAGTGACATACTCCTTAACTCTAGCCACAGCTCCAAGTGAGGTTTCAAGTTCAGTATAAAAGAAGATGAACTGCGCCAGGTTCTGGCTAAACCCGAGAATATTCACCATCGCCACTCCCAGCGCCGCGCCGCTTGTGCTCCCACCACCCTGAAACTGCGTTGCGAATGAAACAAGAACAACCGCGAGTCCCGCAACAAGAAGGTCAAGCACGAGGTTCAACCATCTCTGGATGCAATATAGGAGATAGACCGGGCGCTGAGAGTCGTCTAACCGCCCACTAAACTTGCGCTCAAAGGCGTGGCGCCAGCCGAAAGCACGGACGGTGGCTAGCCCTTCTATTGTTTCTGTGAGAGCCGTATAGAGCGGTGACTTCTGCTCTAGATCAAGGTGCCTGAGTTGGCGGGATGTGCAGAGATACACTTTCTGTAGGACCCATGTGCAGAAGATAAGGAAGGGAATGATGGCCGCGAAGTAACCCGAGCCGAGGGAGATGAGGGCCAGTTGGGTGATGCAAAGAAGAATTGCTATAACCTTGTTAGCTTTTCCCGGCAGCCAAGTATCATTGGAAGCAATATTTACTTGTAATGACCCGCATGGAGCAAACAGGAAGTATGCCTGCAACGTAGGCCATGTCTTGGCTGAACCTGTAGAGGCCAGAGCCATTAGCATCAATATTTGGTCAAGACGATCTCGGATAAGTGAGTACCTATTTATAATGACTCCAGAGTCTGTAGTTGTGAAAAACGACAAAGGGGCCCTATGCCCATGTTAGTGAGATCCCCACCTCCAAGAAGGTGGCTTCAACTCCTACCGAAAGACAGCATCTAGAAGTTGTTGATGCATAGCAGCTGAAGAGACGGGAAGGATAACAAGCATCATCCAGCTACAAATGTTAATAATTCATCAGCCGGAATCACCCAGGAATAGGCGTACATACTAGAAAGAGAGAAGACTAAAAGTAAGAGCACTCAATCCAAATGCGAAATAAACTCCTATGAACGGCCCGATCTCAATAGCTTTATCATCAGCATACCAGTGAAGCCAGATCTCTGAGAAATATGGGTTAGCTGTGTCAGAAATATCGGGGTTGAAAGGGCAGACCTACGCGAGAACTTGGAGCAGAATGCAAATACAGTTGCAATTCCAACCGATACTACAGCTCTCCAGACCCCCATCGATTTAAAGTAGAACGAATAACACGCCCAATCGCCAGTCTGTCTAGCAGTGTCCCCCTGATTTGCCGCCTGGTCGGGATCACTTCTTGGCTTGTTGGATTGGACTGGGCCCTTTCCTCCACTGAGACTGGGGGTAGGCTCTGTAGGGCCGATTCCGTCAGGTTCACCACAAGGTCTCTTGAGGAGAGTCTGCACGAATCCTGGCACTGCTTTCAAGTCATCAAGTGTTCCCCGTAGAGTAGGTCCATCTCTGTCGAGGACAACGATTTGATCTGCGGAATGAAGATGATAGGCTTGAGCTTTATATTAGCGGCCTCCTTCGCCGGGATAAGGTGTAAAGCCCGGACTTACGGGTATTGGTGGCCATAACCACAGTCGTGCCGTGTTGTCTAAAGAGGCCTGTTCTCGAGAGAAGGGTGGCGAATACCCTCTTTTCAGTATGAGAGTCAAGCGCACTCAACACATCATCCAGGACTATAACTTTCTTCCTCGAATATACAGCTCTAGCAAGTGCCTAATAGCCATTGTTAGTTTTGGCCATGTCTGGAAGAAAGCTCGCTAGATGTATCCAATAGACTTACTAGGCGCTGTTTCTGTCCTCCACTCAGCGAGAGCCCAGCGGACCCAATAAGCGTCCCGTCCTGGTTGGGAAACCTTGATACGTCCTCGTCCAACGCACAGCAACTTTTTACCGTGTCATACCATTTTCTATCATATTCATATGGGCCGATTATGTTATCCCGAATGGTAGCGTTTACAAGCCAAGGCGGAGCCTGTTGGCAGTACGCAACTTCGGTGTCCGCCAGATACAGAGTTCCAGATGTCGGCTCGAGACCTCCAATGATAGATCGTAAGACGGTCGTTTTACCAGAGCCAACTGGCCCAACGAGCATAAGTACCGACCCCCTCTCAATCGATAGACTTAGATCCTTCACGATGGGCATAGCGGCATCGGCCCCATATCGGAGGGTGACGTCAGTAAAGGAAATTGCAGGAGATCTCCTCACTTGAGCAGGTGAACCCGGCTTTCCAAAGCTGGCATTGTGAGGGGGGACCTGGAGACTACCCTCAGTAGTGGAATGTCTAACCGAAAACTGTGCTTGACGCCGAAATTCAACCTGGCCATCACGCAAGAGATAATCTTGGATTCGATTCACGCATCCGAAGGACGCTGTAAACGAAGGAATTGCAGTCAGAAGGTTCGTCAATGGTCCCGTCAGTAGCTCGAGCAGAGACAACGTGGTGAAAGCCCGCGTGGCGCTTAGGCCTTCTTCAGACTTGTACTTCGCCGAATAAAAGAAGATTAAAAATACGAGAGGCGCCGAGATTTCTTTGGGAACAGCACCTGTTTTCTGATTAACTCGTCATCCACAAAGGCGGATCCTATCGACCTTACCTAGGAGGTTCATGATGGCAATGAACCACCGGAACTTCACAGACTTTTCCAGTTCGTATACACGAGCACCCTGAAGCCCTTTCCCAGTGGTTGGGCCGAGTCCCATCATCTTGACGGAGCGCATATTACGGATAACGGCGGCCGTCGAGGCAACTCGAGTTTGGATAGCCTGGTTCCATGCCTTCAGGTACGTAGGCATAAAGCGAGCGATGGTCGAACTACCAACCGTGCATACTTAAGGACACAGCAGACTTAGCAATAGTCGTGCTATTTTATTCTTGGCAATTAGAACGGTTACCCACCTAGGGCGAGTAAGGTTGGAGCAACACAGGCCCAGCCGACTTCCCGCGCCATGAGAAAAACTGCTACGGCGATTTCTATGGGGCATGCCCAAAGATCGAATGCCTTTTGTGTTGTGAGCGCTATCCGGTCGACATCGGTGCTCATCAGCGTTAGTGCTGCTGATGACTTGGCGGAATCACAAGGAAGGCGAAGAGTCTGGCTGTAGATGACGGAGACTAGAGAGCCCCGGATCATGGTAATTACGCGGTGAAGGAGGTAATTGTACCATCCATTGGATATCTAGCTCTTGCCTGTTATTTTTCTGCGGCTCCAGTGCCTAGGCGACATCATAACTCACAGATATCCCCAGGTAGATGATCACAGTAGCTCCAACTAAACCATAGCCGTTGTTCTCGGGTCTTTCTTCAACTGGAGTTTGGATATAACTGATCGCCGCCTTGATCAAGAACGGCTGCGCATAGTTAAATCCCATTAGGGCTAGCCTGGGAACTGCTGGGAGAAGCAGGGGACGTTTGAGAGCAGACCAAATGACCGTAAATAGAGCCCATTTATTGCTCTTGTTTGCTATAGTTGCGCATTCATTGTTAGTGGAGTTTGACACAGCAGATGAAAGAGCTAATCGACACCAACAAGTATTCCATGATTCCATCATCTTATTTCCAAGTCTTTCTGACGACATGTCACTCCCAATGTCGTCGAGATCCTGAAGCGACAAGATATCACGCAGCCCCTTCAGAAATAACGGGTTAAGCCACCAGAAAAAAGACCTCGCATAGATTCCGCTCACTTCCTCAGGGCAGCTCTTCTCTAATCTCGTAACAGGTGATTTCTTCTGTGCTTCGAGGACCAGCTGGATGAATTTGATGGCGACTCCAACGGTGAACCCTGCGCAAAGACTAAGAGGGCAGCGCCGCAGCCACAAACTGCGTGTGGTAGTAACATCGAAGAGGAAGGTGAAGAAAAGGAATATGCCAAGGATGGAAGAGGGTCGACGTGAGCGAGTGTGCTCATAATGCGACAAGG
This sequence comes from Scedosporium boydii, assembly GCA_002221725.1. Lineage (NCBI taxonomy): Eukaryota > Fungi > Ascomycota > Sordariomycetes > Microascales > Microascaceae > Scedosporium > Scedosporium boydii. Next base: position 92,289 of record NJFT01000077.1, read on the forward strand.
GGATGACGGTAAGCGCTGCGACGAAAGATAGGACTGCAGAGGGAATAGATAGTCTTGTACGTGGAGTAGAAGCAAGACTCGAGAGAACTAAGAGGGCCAGTTGTAATGAGACGTATATGGAGGCATTCACCTTTCCAGAAACTTGTGTAAGCGGGTGTACATATTGGGAGAAAAATTGTCCGTGACCTACCAACTTCGCGGCGTAGAGCGCATCTTTAGATACGATGAGCTCTTTCCGAGATAGACGACGATAACGCGCGAGGCACGAAAGCAGAATGAGGACACATGGTGGTATAACAAGCACAGCTTGTTCAAAGAAAAGGGTAAAGTCAAACCCTCCATAACAAGACGAGGGAACTACCGCCAAGAGGGAGCCATCGAATCCATCACAGGAAGCAGTCATCCTTGTTCGAAACCCCAGGTCGAGTTGCTACTTAGTTGGCTAGTTAACAAGGCAAAATGTAAAATATCAACGTGGAATTCAAATACGAGTATCCATAGGAAGAAGGGTAAGCAGAAATAAGCATCCATATTATCATATAAAATGCCCAGGAGTATTATATAAACCTAACCGCTATATCTCTCTGCGGTCGTCGCCTCCGCACCTTTTCTTATCATTGTGCCGTTGTCACACAATCCTGCAACGCTGCAGGAACTTGGGGTCTGCATTTTGGCGTTGGGTGTGCCATGTTGAGGTCAGGCTTGAAACGCGAAGAATCGAAGGATTGTTCCAAAGGGTTGGATCATCAATGTTGGAGGGGTCGACGGCTGGACCAACACTTTCAAAGTTCCTCCCAGCCGATGTTGATTTGTGGATACAGTTAACAGGAAGGCCAAAGCTGAAGCTGGAGGCTTGTGAGGTTACTCGATATTGCAATTGATGCGATGGTTCAGTTAGAGTGAGCGAGGGAAGGAGCCATCAAAATGCTGGCTTTGCTTACATAGCTCACTAAGACACCCCGCCACCAGGCATTTTTCCAGTGAATAACCACACACTTACTTCCAGGATCAACCAAACTTCGCGATCCCACCCCAAAAACGAAACCACAATAAATTCAATCCCCAAATTATCAGACAAGATGTCTGAGCAACGAAACATCAACGAACTCCTAGCTTTAGCTAAGGACTATGCGACAAAAGAAATTGATCTATACGACCTGCTCGCCGTCGCCACCGATGCATCGGACAAAGAAATCCACCGCGGCTGGCGTCGCCAGAACCTGCTGCACCACCCAGACAAAACGCGCGAAGCCTTCGACCCCGTCATTTACGAACGGATCGGCCATGCAAAGGACATCCTTATGGAGCCTGCTGCGAGGCAGGCCTACGACTCGGCGATGGGCGCAGCGGCGCGCAAGAAGGCCGAGAGAGAGAGGATGGACAGAGAAAAGCGCCGGTATATTGATGAGCTGGAAGCGGCGGAGAAGATGGCCAAGTTGAAGAAGGAGGAAGAGGCTGAAAAATTACGAGAGTTGGATCGCGAGCGAGAGAGGCTGCGACAAGAGGGCATCAAGAAAAGAGAGCAAGAGGACAGGGAGTGGAAAGAACGGATGGAGAAGGAAAGGATGGGACCGTCGCTTGATGAACAAGAGGCTGAGATTCTGGCAAAGATGGCTGCCAAGGCCCAACGGCGGGCGGAGAAGGCGCAAAAGAAAGCCGATAAGGCCGCCGCGAAAGGGGTCGAGAAGCCGACGCCTAAAGTCGCGTCATACTACTACTCTACGGATCCCAGCCTAAGTTATGAGGAAAAGGTCGCCGGAGTTATGGCCAAGCTCCGTGCTCGACAGAAGGAGAGAGACGAGCGGAAACAGGCGCAAGCAGATGCTATCATGACTTGAATGATCTGAGACGACACGACACGTCACCTTACCCACGATTTCTCGGTTGAGAGTCGACATGGGAGCGACCCGCGCCCCCGATCCCCAGAGTGCCAATTTTGGGTACCCCCTACGACAACGTTAGGATTACCCAGGGAAGGATGAGGCATCGGCGACGCGGATTTGTTGCTGTGAATGCGCGCACTGGGCACGTTCAAAGCGAGATTAGAAAGGAAACTAGGACGGCAAGCTTCACGACTTGTATTACCAACCCCAAAAGTGTTTTACACCAAGGCGTTTGATGGATTTAGATACCCCATAGACAATAATAGTAGCGGCAACAATGTCAGTTTTAACTCTGGTCAGGCACATGCCCTGGCATCTGATTACAGCGCATTAATCAAGGTTAAACTGTGTTCGGAGATCGTTTCTCTCAACATTGCGCAGTAGATGTTGCCATACCTCTCAAACAATGTGCTTCTTTAATTGCGCCGAGATCTACTTTTCAAGATATCCCCATTATATTAATAGATGGTGGAGGATCGCATAGTTTCCACAGCGGCTGTGATCGCTGCCTTTCTCTAGCTTACCGCAACACGAAGCCTCGCTGTCTTCTTTGCCACCCCATAAGTAGCTTGTACCTCTCACTCATCTTGATCACCATCCGCCCATCCATTGCTGCTTATTCTCTCTTCCTCATGGTCCGGCAAAATGAAAAAGACCCTGTTGCTATGCTTTATCCACGGATTCAAGGTTCGTCATAACTCGCCTCTCCGAACACATGCCCCGCCATGATCGTCACATCTACCCCGCGTCATTCCGCGTTTGAGTGAAGGACTAACTCAGTGTGAACTTATCATGACAGGGCGGCGAGTCCACCTTTGGCGATGACTACCAATTCACCCGTAGCCTGCGCGACAGTATCGCTAAGCAACTACCAAAAATAAACGTCAAGGTTCTCGTCTACCCGAAATATGAGACCAGAGGTGATCTGGGAGAATGCGTCAGCCGCTTCCGCGATTGGTACGTAAACTCCCCTTCGATTCCACACGAGAGTCATTCGTTAACTTATTCATCTAGGCTCCTTGAGAAGGTCATTGATATTGAAGTTGAGACTGGTACCGCCTCACCCACTATTGACCCTTCTGTCCGAACCATCTTAATCGGCCATTCCATGGGTGGCATTGTCGCCGCCGACACAGTCATCAACCTCACTTCTGAGAAACCCATCCTTCCAGAGACCACCGGCCAAGACCTGCCCTCCCCATCCCTGCATAGCCTAATGTTTCCCTACATCCAAGGCGTCCTTGCCTTCGACACCCCTTACCTCGGCATCTCACCCGGCGTGGTCGCCCACGGCGCCGAAAGTCATTACAACACAGCGACCAACGCCCTCGCCCAGATCAACAACCTCTGGGGTACCGGAAAACCCACAACCGCAACCTCAGCCTCCTCCGCCGGCCTCAAAGCCCTTCCGGCTCCGCCCATCGGCAACGCCGCAGCCGCGGCACCGGCCCAAAGCGGCTGGGGCAAATGGGGCCGTGTTGCCATGTACGCGGGCGCGGGCGCCGCCGCCCTCGCCGCAACCTCTGCCGCGGCATACGTGAATCGCGACAACATCACCCAGGGCTTGGGATGGGTTTCTTCCCATCTTGAGTTCGTAGGGTGTCTTGCGCGCGCCGAGGACCTTAAGCGGAGGGTGGCGCATCTGGTGCGCGCGTCCGAGGAGCTTGATTTCGGCTTTGCGAACTTGTACACGAGGCTTGGGGTGGCAGCTGGGTCGAAGAATGTGCCGGGCGTAGCGGGGTCTGTGTTTGGGAGTCAGAGGACGTTTTGTAACCTGCCGAGTCGGATGGCGGCGGGAACGTGGAAGGAGGCCGTGAATGATAAGGCGTCCGACGAGACTATTGCGCATATGAGTAGGTTCTATGTATCGCCCCCTCCGCTTTATTATCGAGTGCCGATAGCTTCTAACAATGAACAGGTATGTTTGAGCCGAATAACAACCCCGGGTATAATGCTCTCTTAAAGGATGCGACAGAACTCGTCGTGACTTGGACTAGGAATGAGTGGTATGAGTCGAGCTCTGAACCGCAGGCCGACCGGGGAGATGCCGCAATAAATTAGAGAAAATGTCCTCATACCAAATTTGGATACCACGGCAAAGGAAGTTCGACTTCATCTCCGGAATCTTGTGATGGGAGGATTTGTCTGGAGGAATTGTTTTAGCCTCGAGATGGGCGGACATTGTGAATTTACCATGAAAACTGTTCGATATTTTCTGGAAAACGAACGAGTGCATCCATAGTATTACATTATGTAGCAATAATCTAAGTATCAACACAAAGATACCAAGTATTATTACATCTAGATTTCATGTTCTAGGCGAAGCTCCTCTTCTCCGGCCCCTTCTGTTCATCAAAGCATAACATTTATGGCGTCAGCTCAATTACTCCGCCTTGGTTTCCTTCAAAGACTTCATAACCTTGCTCCGCTGCTTCATCATATGGGTGTAAAGGATATACGACCCTAATCACATCAAGTCAGCATGCCCATTCATTTTCGAAGCATTCGAGAATTGCGCAGACGGTAACTCACCGGGAACATAGATGGCAAGAATAGCATAAAGCGCTAGGGGGAGAAGAGGGTGCAAGGCTCTCGCCGGTTCAATGGCCTTGTACACTAGCCACGCCTCACTGGAGATGCCCATGGGATAGAGCACATAGAATGTGTTGTACCTCAACCACCGGAGTCCCTCGGGCTGATGTCCATCCAAAGTAAGCACAAAGTAGAAGTATCGGATCACTTCGGTGACGCTCCATGCGATCAGCATAGTCGAGTAGACGGGGCTATCGGCGACTTCTGGGAAGGGGTAGACAATGCCCCAGACGAGAAGGTAGCGGGAGGCGACTTGCATAACAGTTGTCAAGACGGAGGAACGGACGACTCCTGGAGCAACGCAATTCCCGGGTTAGCAGGCTTACAGTCGCCCTCGTAGCGAGGGTGAGAGAAGAACGAAGACATACCCAATGCGGCATGAAGAATTTCGAGGCCGGCTAATGTCTGCGTCCAGCGCACCCAGTCTCCTATTTCGGGGTAAACAGACGAAGGCCCCTGCATGCCATTGATGAAACCTGTGCACACAAGAAGGACCCCCCACGCAACTGTAGAGATGAGGTTGTAGAAGATGAGGTAGACGAGCTTGAGTCCGGATGGCCCCTTCTTCACCCCCTTGGGGGCATTCTTCGAGCTGTCGGCCATTCTGGAGACGGTTTGGGAAGCGCGTAAACTGGGCGATGTGATTATGTGGTGTCGAAGTCGTCAAGATGAGACGCTGGCCACAAAAAATTGAAAGCAAGCCGCTCAGATGGAATGTTGAGCCCGGATGTACGGAGCTCTGAAAATGCGTTCTCATGGTAGCTTCATCAAAGCTCTGCTCCACGTGACTTGGAACCGCGACCGCGATTGAACGGTTCTATTTTTATATTTCAGTGGGAGAATTTACCATTGGTAATTTGATCTTGACATTTTCTCAGGCGCCATCTGATAATAATGGGCGCCCATAATAATTAGTATCACCAGCGAAGATTCGTGTATGTTTTTTTCTGCTATTTGTCTGGGTGCTGGTTCCTATCAACCCAACCCGTCAACTTGTGCTATTTACGAGATGTGTGGGACACCTAGCCCTTGCTTTTCGACATTCCGATTTTGTGCTTCATTCATCTCCCAGGCGAAATTTCCAAAACGAAGTGTTATCCCACGAGCCTCGTGGTCAAGCAGCTGAGCTTAAAGCTCCCTTGTTTACACGTGCTCCTAATCATTTCTAGCGGCGCAACAATCACCAGGCTATGCGGTTCATCATTTAGATGGAGATTTATACGCGAACATGCACGGGTTAAGATATGTTATGGAGAGTGGATAATGGTCGTGGTGTCTATTTTGATGTGTTTCCGTTGTATGACCCTTCGTGTGTGAGCTTCTAGCTCCTTAGAATTGAGGGGATCTCTATGTCATGACATTTCGTTTCTTCGCCTCCTCCTTAATGCAGAAAATATACACAGCTGTTTTGTACATTCCGAGTCCCGTTCCTTAGTCTCGGTAACCAACTAGGCCCTGCCTCAACCACTCTGGCGCAAAGGCCTTCACCTTCACAGACTTGCCGTCAGTCGTATCAACCTTGAACTCGGTGTCGGGCGTGAAAGTCGGATTGATCGGCATATCGGGGGGATGAGGGGGGACCACATCCGTCATGGCGGAGAGTCTGCAAACCGCGATTCCGACATTGCCAATGCCCGCTATCCACTTGCCGGGCTTCCTATCTCGTCTGCTAGGCTTCTCGCCTTCCTTCCATATCTTGTCGATTGCGGTATCGTTGGGTATATCGGTCGCGGATACGGCGTCGGTCTCTGGCTTGTACTCGAGAGCCTCTGGTGTTGGTCCATCGTACAGCACGCAGGGCAGTACTCTTTTGTGCACTATCCCCAAATACTTCGTCCTCGCTTGCAGTTCCTGGCCGACATAACAGCCCTTCTGGAAGTTAACTCCCCCGAGAAGTTCCATGTTGTATTCGAGCGGAAGGGCGTGCTCCATAGGAATCTCATCCTGGCCCTCCGCTACGCCTTGTAGATATCTCCGAAGGCGATATGAATCCTCGCCGACTTCTCCCAGGTCCACCCCGGGCGCCTTGTCACCTCTGGCGAGCAACCGGTACCCCAGAGCGGCCAATCTAGGATCCTGAGAGAGCACTTCGCCTTCCCCTAACTTGCCCTCGATTGACTTGATCGCCTGTCCTCCTGCGTCATCCCAAAGATGATAAACGCTCAGCTCCTCCGGCTCCACGACCCTCATCGCGAACTTCGCCCTAAGTTTGTAGAATCTGAGCCTCTTCACCAATTTCGAAGCTTCATTGCCATCCACCTCAACGAGGTAATCCGGCATCTCTTGACTTCGGTCCTGCGGCGGCCGCGGATACACCAAAATGTCGTGCTGTACCCTCCCCTGCGGCGTGAAGAAGCCGGAATACACCGCTCCGTCCCCGGGGATGAGTTTGCCGTCGCGGGTTAGAATGGCCGCCGACATCATGCCTTGCAGGAACTTGGCGGCATCGGGGCCGGAGAGTGAGAGGAGCCGCCGTGAAAGGCGAGCTATGCCCGCCCTTGCGTTCTGCACTGTCATTATTGGCCCATACGCTTGGCGTTTTGCGAATTGGATTCGGAATTGAGAGAGGAAACGTTTGATGGATCGTTGAGCGGGTTGTGGAGGAGCTGATTGCTTGGTAAGCACGTTTTGGTGATGTTGAATTCTTTTGTGAGCAATGTCGAAGGACGATCGGAGAATCTAGATGGTCCGAGCGCCCATGATCTCATCACCGCCTTGCCGGTCGCTGCTTTCCTGTCCGTCCCCACATGTTGGCGATTCACCCTGCTCGCGCACCTGCTTCGTAGTTGTAACAAATTGAATGCTGTTTGATGGCACTTGACGACACTATTTTGGCAACGAAAGAATTGCCGAAACCAGACGCTCGTCAATGTAGTTTACAAGGTAGAGATAGAAATACTGTAGGCCTAGACCCCGGAGATTTAGCGGCCATCAAGAAGTCCCGCCCTTCCCAACTAACTCCCGAATCCCGTGGACCCTCCGATCCCCAGCTATTGGTAATATCCGCACTTTCCGAATCCCCAGTCCTTCCTCCCCAGAGTTCGAGGCAGGATTCCCGCAAAACGGGGCCTGGTTAGCTTGTGGTGGATGTAAGTAATACAATTGGAAATTAACAAGCAGGACGATATCAGCGCTGTCGACGTCATAGGTTCCAAATCCAGTCAGTTGACAGGGCAGGTCAAGACGTGACTGACCCATCTCCCCTTGTCAGCATCTCAGTTGCTTAAATCCGACCGGAGCAGGATTTCGGAGACAACCACTTTCACTCTGGCGCTACTCCGCCGCTCCGAGAAGCTCTTCTTTCATTACGAAGTAACGAAGTTAACCTAACAAATCTTAGAAACCATCCAAGTGGAAGCCTAGGCTCTCCATCTCTAATCTGTCTGGTTGATCCATGCGAAAATCGATAAGGGCCTATCACCAGAATCATGTGGCAGCCTCAGGACTTTATCGCACTCCCTCACCATCTTTGCCCATCCTGTAGGTCCTTGTGGCCCCCTTTTCCGAACGTGACAGATGTGTGTCTCAGCCCAATGACTGAACCGCCTGGTCAAAGCTCCCAGATGACAATTCCATCCCGAATCATCATGTGGTCCGAGGGAAGGAATCCTCACAATATAGATAAAGACAATCAAACAACCTTTTATTGGACGTAGGCGTTTGGGAGGTGCTCAACTGCTTCCGACTCCGGGATGCTGCTCGCACAGACCAGCTGGGGTTGCCCAAAAACGCGGGTGGTCCCTCTGGCCCGGCCTTCCGGCTGGGGTGGACGGTGTCCTCAACAGAGACCGAGGCTCCAATTTCCCATGCTGATAGACTGCGGTGCCTCGGAGCTTGGTTAACTGCCGCACCACTTTCCCCCCTCATTCTGTCCCTCACTGGCACTTTACAACCCCGCGGATCATCACGACATCAAGAGCCGAATGGCAGCTGGTGCTCAACGGAAAATGATGTTTAGTTACACACTGGCTGGTGTCCAGAGGAGCTATACACCCTATACCCCCCACAATTTGTTGCCATGTTTCATATCCTGCTTGACGGTTCCCTTGTAAGCACGCAATGTCGCCAATAGCTGAAGGCCAACGTGGACGGCCAACGTGACGCCCCCACTCTCCTGGCCAGGCCAGGCCTGTACAACAAAGAAGACTATTGTGCCCAACGAGAACCTTGGGTTCGACCTGGTGGTTGAAGGACAGACTTCCTCCTACTTCGCAGTTATTTACCCCATTCTACTATTGTACGCGGGTCCCGCCTGGTCTCTCGTTACTTTCACGCCTCTTCCCCGCCTTCGATCCACCTCTCGCTTTGGCACGGCGTGGGAGCGAGCTAATACTGAGATCTTGCAAGCAACTTTCTCACTTGATAGTTTGGCCTCGGCATGGGTTGAATTTATTAGAACACATACGAAGTACAGCTAAACACAGCAATATAGGACAAAGGAAGCGAGTGCATCCTACATTCTCACGTGCACTGCGCAGCCTCCTTTCCTGCCGCTCGAGAGGGAAGAAGAATAAATAAAAATGTCCGTTTCCTGTCGTACCTTGCTGGCAGCCGCAGCACAGCAACAGACACTCACCGCTCTTGGCCAGCAGGCTTCCCCGCTGTCCACAGCACTCGGGAAAGGCGAAAAGGCGGAGCGTTGACTTACCCAGCTCGGGCTAGCCTGGTGCACACTGTAAGATGTGCGCAGGCCCGGGGGAAGTTTCCACTGCCCCGAGTATTTACCGGCGTTGTTTTGGCCCTTGTTTATTCTGACTTGCATGTGCGATTTTTATGCGAGGGGTAGTGTTGCGCCCTTGGTGGTATCCAGGGCGTATCTTTTGCAAGTCCAGTCGGGCCGGGGGGAATGCCCTCACATTGGGATTGGTCACAGCAAGGCCAACGCCAAAACCAAAACCACCGGATTCCGTTGGTAACAACGGCGGGATATGATTCATTGCCGAGAGTGGTCGAAGGCTGAGAAGGAGGATGCAACGTCCCAACGCATGCATTTCGATGCTCGATAGTTTACTTGTTTATTCGGGCAACACGCAGTCGGGATATTGTTAATCAGGGTATCACCGATTTTTGATGACCGCATCCTCCAGGGAATCCTGTGTCCTTCGAAAAGTGTTGATCCTTGATTATCCCTCTGTACGATTTCAAATCCAGGGCCAAGCCATCTTTTTCATTGAAATCCTGTCTCGCTTATGTACCTTTTCGTAAGGCCAGCCAACAGGGTTTCCTCGGTTGTTATGTTAAAGACATCGACAGGGAGCAGATTTGTCAGGTCCTTATATACGAAGTTTAAGATTGACGCACAGCTCTGTCATTGCAGCGGGTTTACCGCTCACAACCAAATCCCCACCCCCGTCGAGGACTTTGTCGTAATCAATTCGATCAATTCCGTTGTCAGTAGACTTAATGGTCGAAGTGCTCTAGCCTGACCAAGACTTCGTATCACCGCCAGCTTTCACATCCCAAGAGTCCTTCAATCGCCGTTATGGCCCGACTTGTGAAGGACGTGCACATCCTTTATCTCCCCTCACTTAGAGGCCGATACCCGAGGGTGAGAGGATCTACGAATTTTCAGATGGGATGTTGAATATTATACCGTATACGAAGTACTGCTAATCGCCGGGCAATCGTCCCCCAAGCGCAAGGGGACCCTGCTGGATCGGTCGTGGAGACTTATCCTGGGCGACCCCGCTGAACGACTTCTGGCCCCATGACCTGCAAAGTACTGACCGAGAATAGCGCAGTGCTTGTCGTGTAAAATTGACCAAATCCTTCCCGGGTCGTTGTCACTTTCACCGCGATTCCGATGGCCATTTTGTACCCCTGAAATGGGATAGAGTGCAAAGGCTCAAATGACAGGTTGACTCACTGAGCTTGCTAAAGGAGCGATCCAAAATAGAGAGAGTTCATCAAATGCAAATGAATCACCAAAACCATCCTAGCAGGAACTCGCAGATCCACAAGGCCGAATCTCTTATCTACCGGATACGGTATATCCACTCCGAGCGGCTAAGCGAGGAAAGGGAAATCTTGTGACCCGAAGCGTTGGGGAAGGAGAAACTAAATGTGCACAACGAAAGAACTCGCTACTTCCAATCTGACTAAAAGATTTTCGATGTTGAACCTGCTTCGTATGAAGAAAAGCCAGTCCCAGTGACACGCGGAATGCAGAAAAAAATTCAAGAGCGAGAAAAAAGTTGCAAAAGAGTGGGGACGTTTTTAATACGCACACACCCCTTCCCGAGTTTTGGTCCAGATCGACCAGTAAGATGGCGTCCTTTTCACACACCCCTGGATCCCGATCAAGGACAAGGGTCCTTCCATCGGCCTGGTGGGGAAGAGAAACTTCAGTGAGTCAAACACGGAGAAACCGATACCGCCAAACTCAGAAGTGCGCGGAGCCGATCACTGACTTTAAGGGATTTCGAAGGGGGTTTGAATGGAAATGCTTCCGCCTCGGCCAAAGAGACCGGAAGTGGAAGTGATCATCAAAAAGACGGACAGAGTGAGCGAGTGAGCGATAACGACATTTACATGGAGAATTCATAACCTGGTCACTTTTATGGGAATCACAATCATGGAAGAAGGCGTAGTGTAAAATGGTATCAATTGTTTGAAATTCAGGTGCTTGACGGTAGGCAGAATAGCAGAGCCATGGTATTATTTGATATACCGAATACAAGGAAAGCATACCACAATAATCCACCAAGTAGTTCGGTTCGCTGTCCGAATGCGGGGACAGGACCCCGAAAACCGCTCTCGTCCCCTCCGAATTCCTGGTTCCATGCTCGCTCGAGGAAAAGTAACGATGTAAAGAAAAAAAAATATAATTTGTTTGTTCCTGAAAATAAACCCCAGAGTGGTGTTCGTCCTGTTATCCCGGTCCCAAGGTGTCTTGAGTGCAGAGAAGAGAAGATTCCATCCAATGGATATCACATGTAATAAAAGTTCAATGCCAATGAAAAACACTTTTTTTTTCTCGTTTTCGAGCCAATACCAATGCCAATGCCGCTGGTAACTTTTTTTTGGTCTTTTCAAAACGCCGTGCCCATGCCGAGGTATAATCGCTTATGCCCAAATGTAAAAGGAAAAACAGAGACAGATATATGAAGAACATTGAGAGTACATCATTAAGTCGTATCGCGTCGCGGAGCTGATTGCCGGGTTTAGCATATCGGTATCGCTGATACGAGTCTCGCTGGATTCCTTGTGGGCACGTAGAATCCTTGAGAGTAGAATGATGTCTCTTGTTGTTGTTGTTGTTGTTGTTGTTGGAGTTCTTCTTCTTGCGTCTCCTTTTCCGAGAAAGTGAGCACTGCTGTCGGCGGCGACGGGGGCATCGTCTCTTCTTCTGAGGCATCCGAGTCGTCGTCGAGCTCAGGCGGCGTGTTGTGGGAGGGAGTTCGGACTAGTCCGAGGTCGGTGTAGTCTTCATCATCTTCGTCCATGTCATCGTCGTCGTACTCTGATATCCTTGTGATGGGAGCATTGGGAACTGGTACGCGGCGGAAGGAAACTGCATCGGCCATCTCGACATCGTCTTCATCCTCTTCGTGGCTGTCGCAGTCGCTATCGGACTCGTCCGAGGAGGAATCCGAATCGGAGTCCCAGTCTTCTTCGGGCACCTCGATGATGGTGTCGTCGTACTCAATGTCCTCCTCTTGTTCTTGCCTCGCGGCACCACGGACTGATTGGTTAAACCAGCTCTCTTGCTCACGCTCGGCATCCGCAAGCTCGAGCATCAGGCAGTCGAGGAGGTTGGCGTGGCCAACGAGGAGGCGGAGGTCGTGGTCGGAGCGGGAAGCCTCCTTGGCGAGCTTCGCCCTCGCCTTGTGGGCGAGATAGTAAGTTTGTGTGATAGACATGGTCTTCTTCTTAAGAGAGAAGGGAGTGTAGGCTGGGGAGGCGGGAGCCGGGCGAGATGGATGTAAGGAGGAGGAATTGGATGTAACGATTGCAGTCATCTTGATAGAGGAAGAAAAAAAAAAAAGAAGAAGGGAGAATTTTTTGTGGAAGTGAGGTTTTGGGAAGGTGTAGTTTTGTATAGGAGAAAAATAAATGTTCTAAGATGTTGAGATAATGACGAGCCCAGTCGAATTTGCGCTGTGTGAGTCAAGGCAGCAAGACCGATTCCGGCAAGACAGGGGGTGGATTGGTGGTCTGGACGTTCTGCCTAGCGTCTAGCGTGTATCAAAAGGTACGGTGTGGTGGTGGAAGGTACCACTGTAGTAGGCGATAGGTGATAAGAGTCACTGATTTCTGCGGGCGTGCTCTCTGCGATTTATCCCCGAGGTTAATTTTGCTGCTGGCTAGTAGGCAGAAGCTATGGGAGTCAAGGGCCACCGGGATTGAGTAGCGAGTCGGATTGAAGAGTTTGAAGAGTTGTTGAAGCTGTTATCTTATTGCCTTCAGGCTGCGAGATTTGTTTGGATGTGCTGGCGCCGACTTGGGAGAAGCCAAGATAGTCTTGAGATCAAAGTTGGTATCGTCGTGTTATCGTCCTTGAGGAATGATGGATGAATGATATGAAATAGAGGGAAGATGGAAAAGGCTGGTGGGATCGTGGGGAATGTGAATCTTTTTGTATTTCCGAGTCTACATTTCTACTCCGCCCATTTTCCCTCTTATGTCCTAAGTGCGGATACAACAACAACGATCATAATCCCTCGTGGACTCGTGTGTTTGGATTGTAATCATGTGTGCGAACTTTGTGCTCGTCTGCGTGTCGGGCCCGACTTTTCGGGGTGGCAGGAACCTTGGGGGGTGTAGAATGTCTTGGAGGGGGCGTGTGTGAGATTGGCGGAGAAGATGTGAGGGGGAGAGAGGCGTGGATATTGGCGGGATTGGAACGAGCTGTACGAAAGTTACGAGTGACTCGCAAAGTCCGCAACAGGCAAGTCCTGGTAAAGTCCGAGGTGTCCGCGGCGGCGATTGATGGCAGGTAGGAAGCCTAACTCTGGGTTCCTCTCAGGTAGATGGGGCCAAGCCTCCCCAGCTTGACGTCCCAGATGCCTCAGAAATCTTGCGCGGAACCCATGGGTCCACTCCTATTGGTACAACGCAGATACCTTAATGCCCCAGGAGCAGGGCAGACAAAGTACACACGTCACTGGACACCGATTCCGTTGCTTGTTGTGTACAAACCGGATTTCGCATTCTCGCACTCGGGTCCCTCGCGGAAAAGGATAGAAACCCCACGTAATTCTCTCTACGAAGTACGCTTTTCGCAGCACCAAACCTAGGCCAAAAGGGCTCGATTTCTTCACAACAACAAAAGCTCCCGCCAGTAGGTGACGAATCCCGAATCCGAGCGAGCGATGGACTCGTCAAGAACGGCATGAGGTCACCAACATTGCAGGGATCATTTAGCTGCAACTTGAGGACACTCGTTCATCCGCTCCTCCTGTCCCTTAATAATTCATCACCGACGGAGTTTATTAGTAAAACAATGCGGTTGTACCTTGTCCTCGTCTAGATTCATAATCAGGGACAATTGATGCTTTTTAATCTGAAGTTGCAAATTTTCTCCCCCAGGAGGCTCTCTAATTTACTAGCATCGTTGTCTACATTTGCTCTGCACCATTTTTGGTTGGTTTTAAATGTTCCCTTCGTGCCATTCTAGTACCGCTCATCCCATCATTGTCGCCAGTAAAGAATGAAGTTCATGCCTGACGGGCGGAATTCCTGTCCGCATATCTCTCCGACGGGCATGGCAATTTACTAGCCACACAGGTATAATTATGGTGACGCAGAGCCTTGCCCCGGTGGGCTTTCCCACCAAAACCCACCAGTCCCCATCAGTCCATGCCGGCGGTATTACAATTGATCCGAGATGAGTTTTGTTCGGTTCGGGTACCTTGACCAGCCCGGCGTTCGCCTCAAGGCATTGAGGACGAGGCAGGCAGTTGTCATGCCCCTCCAAAATAAAACTCTCTACGTCATCAATCCTCACCCTCCATCATGACTGCTGCGACAACTGTGCTATTGCTTTTAAGCTTAGATGTTCTGTGTAAATTGTGACTTGGAATAGCACGCATAAACTATTAGGCTACTAAGCGAGTTCAACACGCCTAAAATCTCCCCATACCATCACGTCTTTTCAAAGGGGAGAGCAGGATCCTGAGTCGATTTTCGCATGTTCTGAACTACTTGTAGTCCCAGGCATCAGGATTTCTTTTCGTAGCGATCAGGTGCAGGAACTATTGAAACAAGAGGTACTATTGCGAGTGTCGTCGTCGTGCCAGAAGCTTCTCGACAGCACGATTAGCAATGCCTTGTAGTTATATTGATGGATTAAGCCTATCGCAGACACTTGCACCCCACAGACGACATGCAACAGTACGCCAGCAACAAGAAACGCGCAGCAACTTTGAAGACTTCGCCAAATAACTCGTTATGGTTTTCTACAGGGCAGACTCATTGCGCCGCCTCCCGAGCCCTTCTTTTGACTTCACGTATGCACACCCCCTTCCCCCTCGAACCCGAGACCCTATCGGATCCGACCTGTGCGACCCTTACAGCCCAGCTGGTTGGTGGAGGGCGGAAAGGCTCGGTCAGCATACTGGATGGCAATTGTAGGTCAGATTAACTTGCGGTTTGTCGTCCTTTAGCTTTTGGGGGTCACCACCCTCGCGTTCCTCTCTTCTGAATGGTCAGAGTACGGTTTTCGCTTCACGGGGCAGTACGACGAACACGAACAGTGCTCGCGTAACACTCTCTTGATCTTTCCGCACTCGTACCTGTCAGATTTTGAGTATGCGTAGGGCTGGGTTTGCTGAGCCCGAGGCTGTAACAGTACATCAATATTGTCAGAGCTCAATGCAAAAGCGACATCACCATTTCCTGCGGAAATTGTATCTGGACCACCACGAACTTGATCCACGTCAGCGGCACGCAACGTAACACGTAGACTTGCCTGACCCCCTGTTACCGAAATGTTGAAGCCTAGACATCGGAAATTGAAAGGCTCATGTGTTAATTTTTCTATTTGCTCGAAGGTTACTTCACAAGCAAAATTAACTTCATGACAGCTCCCGGGGTTAAATTCTCGGTTTTTACCGAGACCTCAAAATCCGAATTCTATTGAATTTCCAGTTCACTCCTGCGAATGTACGGTGCGTCGTCTCGGTTTCGCCTGTGATCACGAAGTACGGCTCTGATGAACGAGACGGGCTCGCCAAGGCATTATTCATTCCCGCTTTACCATCGCTTCCCACTCATGGAAAAGCCATTTACTATAAAGTATTAGGGTGACACCCGTAAAAGACGGGATGGCGTAAAGGAATCTCCTCCCCGGGCGAAAAGTGAAGCGAGAAATCTCTCGAATGATGCTGGTGTCGCTGTTAGAGGTGGGCCCTGACGCCCATCGGACTTAACAACGGCGAACCTTCCCCCAGATTCGCAGCCCACTAAAAACCTTACTCGTACCTGAGTACTTGTACGGATCCCATGAGAAGCCCACGCGCCGCCTGCATCGCCCTTCAAACGAAGAAAGTTGCAATAGGGAAATCCGCCAACCGGAGACCATTAATTTGAATTTTGAGGCTATGGAACCGTGTGCTGTATATTGGAGAGAATAGACCGCTCCCCCGATCACTGAACTCTCTGTGCATCCCGTCTAAGGCCCGTTGAATAGTCGATTGGTGCGAATTAAAGGCTGCATCGCCTTGCTTCATGCTGAGACTGCCTCGCAATCCGTTCAATTAGTCGAGTTAGACTTCCGGCACGTATTCTGCCGTGCTGTGCCTCATTACGCTATATTTCTGAAGGTACGCGATGAATGCAACCTCGTGCCCTCGTGTTCTCTTACATGACATCAATCTAAATAGTGAAAGATCTGTAGTTGAGATGGAATTTATCAACGGCGACCCAGAAGCATCGCCCTGTCATCCAAAGTTACGAAAAAAGTTAGGGTTTCGGCCTGAATACAATGCTGATTTGATGCCTTCTGCAGCAGGCAGAACCGTCAATTCCCGATTTCTTCTGTTCTCGTGACTCGGATGATGCTCCAGAAGCAGGATAAGCTTCGCCCGCGGCATCCGTTGGTTGAGTGTGGATTAAGACCCTAGCGCGCAAGAAGGTTTTTGTCGGCGTCTTCGGTATCCGTGTGGGTTCCCATTCTCCGGTCGGCCCCGATCCGCCGACGGAATGTATCTATTGATCCTGGTCTTTGTTCTACTTCGTACTTCTTAATCTACGGAGTACAAGCAAGCGAGCAAAACTTTTTTTTTCCTCCTGGGCGGCGATGAGTATGACTACAAAGTTCGTCGCATCAGAGCCCAGCCACTAGGCCCTCGCTAATGGCAGTCGTCATTCTGCATACGGCGTAGCATTCGACAGGGACGTTTGACGCAATTTTCTCGGCTCAGCCAGGCCAGGGTTCGAGTTTTAGTGTTGCCTTGGCCGAACAGCGACACGCCCCCCATTTCCTCTTTTCGAATCATGCCTTTCGCTGCCATATTGGGGCCCTGACGATGGGTGCACGGAGGAGCAAAGAAATAACTCACTTGGGCGCGTGATGTCCACGGTTTCAAAAGTCGTTAAACGATGGCTTTCTGTTGGAGAGACAACTTTTTGGATGGGTCCCTCACTGCCACCGCTGGCAATGCCGAAGATAGGGAACCTTGATGCATTCTTTGCGTGGCGCCCGACTTCCTTATGCTGAACCCTTCACTCAATTTACGGATTCCTGCCACGTTTGCGGCTTATCTCGAAGAAGGAATCCCTCGCATTCCGTACTTTTTGCAATCGTGCGACGTTGCCCCATGATGGTTGTTTGCGATAGTCAAACAATTCCTGTTATAAGAGAATCATATCTCGGGTTCTCAGCGAATATTCTATATGGCGCAGCTAACCTTATAGAGGGGGTTTTAAACTCCCATCCAGCTCCAATAAAAACTGGCGCCGGAGTGTCGCGAGCTTGCATGAACAGGCACAAGAGCTCCAGCACTTCGTAACGACTCAAGTTGGAGCTTGTGACCAACAGTCCAAAAGCCCACTCGAGTTCCATCTTTAACGGGGGGTATATGAGTTGCGTTGCATATCATTCCCACTTGGATATCTCTTTTCGCTACCAACTATTGGCCCCCTCCCCCGCGAAGGGCAGGCCGAACGAGTCCATGCATCTTCAATTGTTTGTCAATGTTTCTCGAACGGTTCAAACAGCATCTGTATCAGGCAGTGAGTTCCCATTGCTTGGACCGGGATCTGGGGCACTAGCGATCCAAACAAGGTTGGCAAGGCTCGTCGATGACTGTGATGGAGATGTTGGTCGTGTCTGATGTTCAGTGGAGGATTTCCCTCCTGACATCATCCGATTGGCATCAAGAACACGGCATCCCTTCTTGGAAGAAATCGGACGTGTGTCATTCAGGCGTCCAAGGTAGGTGATTACTCGTTTAGTCCAACAATCCGAAATATGTGCAGACGGCTTTCGACCTCTTGAGGGCATGGTTACGCAATGAGACTGGTGATGATGCTGCAAGCATCGTTTCCGACAAGTTGGGGGAGCTTTGCAGAAAGGAACTTGAAATGAAACTTCAAGCTTTCCACGGCCTTGCGCATATCGTCTCTTCTCGTGCGTATCCGGAGCAAACGGCATTCAAGCAGCGACATTCATTCAAGTCCTATATATCGGGAGCAACTCTCGATCCGGCCGTAGTCACCCAATTGGCATTGTGCAAAATCGACTCATGCCTGAGCGCGTCGAGACGCTTCAAATCCCATCACGGGGACATTTCGCGTCGTCCTCGAAATAAAACCTGTGGGTTGCTTTAAAATAAGATTGACAAGAAGGGATATGAGAAAAGACGTTGATACAAAAAGTTCCTCTTAAATACAGTCAGATGGGAATACTCTTACAAGAGAAGCGAGTCCTGCGACTTTGTTCACCTTCTTGACAGGCTCGCTAAAGAGCTTCAAAACCAGACACGTCCTGCTCTCTGATCCCCCGCTCGCCATCTCCCCGCTATTACCCAACGCGTCGATGGACTCACGCCCTCTGACCCCGCGATGATTAGCAAGATCGCGACAAGAAAAGATGAGCGATCGAAGCATAAACTTCCTCTGAGGCTGATTTTTTGGCGAGAGCATCATGAGATCACCTTGGCGGGGTGGGAGCCTGACCTCGTCTCGTCCTCAATCATTCTTGTAATGCTATGCCCCTCGTCTTATTAAATGCCTCTTTTCCTCACCTTCCCCCCTTCCCTTAGCCTAACCTTTTTACTACCCCTGGTGTAATATTTACTCCTTTACCCCTTCCTTGGACAACGCCGAACCAATACCCTCCAGCGCAGAGAATCCTTAGCATTGTAGCGAAAGCGATCGTTTCGTCCATCAGCCAAGCCTCACACCCACAACAATGCCCAAAGAGCGAAACTGGGCTAACGCGCCTCAGAAGGGGCTTGATCAATGCTCCTCAAAAGCCTTACACTCCAACCAAACGGGATCTATAGCGAATGAACCTTTTCATATAGGAAGAAGAAGAGAGAAAAGAAGCTCGTCGAAATCCGTTCCTATTTGCGGAGTTCTTCACTCCCGACCACATACCCTTCTGCGCATTTTATCCGCAACCACAGGGATGATGCCTCCCCAAAGGATAAAGAATAAGAAGAAAACCCAGGCCTTGGGAACCCAATCTCATCCGTTCGGGAGCGATAAAAGGGTCATCCTGGTGGCTTTGGCCGGGAAGACCGGGGTTGCCAGATTTAGACGGTTGGAATGAGCTCTCCATAGACCTGAAACCCGGGCCAACATCTACGGGTATTTCCTTGGTGGGGTCGATTGAAGGGTAGAATGTGGGGGTTCCAGGGCGACGACGACAAAAGGGCAAATTGATCGAGGGGGCAGGCATGTAATCTCTTTCAGACGTTTCGTGATGACATGTTCTATTTTGCGAACCATATAGTATATTGAATCAAACTAAAATTAAGGGAGATGACGAAAAGAACGCAGGAACGCATTGCGGACTCCACAATATCCATGTCAGGCATGAACCCTCATCACCACTCCCTCAAGCTTTGGCGCGGAGCTTCTCCTTGCCTCGCTTCCTCTTACCACCAACCTCTCTACCTTCCTCCACCTCGAGCAACGCCTCCCTCTTCTTCTCGCTGACGAGCTTGAGCGCGTCGCGAATCACCCTCGTTTCGAGATTAACTCCCTCCTCCTCCCACGCATCCATCTGCCGGCCCACGCGGGCCTCAATCGCCAAGACGAGCTCCACATCTCTCTGGCCGACAAAGGTAACGGCCTCACCTTTCCTCCCGGCACGGGCTGTACGACCCACACGATGGATGTAGTCATCCGGGTCGCGGGGTACATCGTAGTTAATGACTAAGCTCACTTCGGGAATGTCGAGACCTCGGGCGGCCACATCGGTCGCTACGAGGATGCGCGCAGCGGCTGCCCTGAAGCGTCCGAGGTTGTCGGTACGCTGGCGCTGTGGTAGCTTAGAGTGTAGCGAGGTTACCCTGTGGTCTAGGAGACGTAGCAAGTGGTGTAGGAAGTCGGCCGTGGACGTCCTGTTGCAGAAGATGATGACGGTCTTGTTCACGTTGCCTTCGGTCGATAGGAACGTGTGGAGGAAGTGTTCGCGATGCGTTACTGGCACTTTCAGGTGCATTTGCTTAAGCGTAGCTGGAATAGCTAGCACGGTCGTATCCACCTCGCAGACAAATGCGGGTTCCTTTCCAGGCTTGGTCGGCATGTTTTTGAGTGCCATGACCTCGGGGGTGATAGTGGCTGTGAACAGCAAAGTCTGTCTTTCCGTCGGCGGTGGCAGGACTGAGAAGCACTCCTCGACATCTGGCAACATACTTCCATGACCGGAGCCATCAAGCAACCTATCGGCCTCGTCGAGGACGACATACTTCACACGGCGCAGTCCGCAAATGGTGTCTTCCCCCGACGTCCGGATATGATCTGCGAGGCGGCCAGGCGTGGCAATGACAACATGCGGCCGCTCGCCTAGAGCGATGGCCTGTGCCCTCATGTCCGCACCACCGGTAACGAGAATAGCCTTCAGGAGACGAGGCGAGGAGATGGCGCTGAATTGCTCGAAGATTTGCAGGGCGAGCTCACGAGTGGGCGTGAGGACGACGGCGAAAATGCCCGAGGGGTCTTCTGCCCACTTCTGGAGGATAGGAACGGCAAAGGCTACCGTCTTTCCGGAACCGGTACGGCTTCCTCCGATACAGTCTCGGCCCTTCAGAATCTCCGGAATGCAGCCTTTTTGAATGCCCGTCGGCCTCCGAATGGCCATGTTGGCTAGTGAGTGGACTAGCCACGGCTTGACATTGAGGGAATCAAACGTCGTGTTCGGGTCGGTAGGGGCAAGGATAGGGTTTGCGCCTGTGGCAGAAGCATCATCCTCAACGGGAGCAGGCTTGACCGAGGGTGCCACAGCCGCACTGGTCTTAGGCTTTATCCTAGATGGTGCTTGGAAATTTGCCCGTTGGACAGGGACTGAAGGAGTCTCCTCGTCGGAGTCATCCTCAACTGCAGCCTCGGTTCGCCTTCGTTTCCGCGGTTCAGGGCTGTCTAGCTGATCAGACTCATTGTCTGAATCGTTCGAAGACGGTGATGAGGACCTGGAGGACGACGGGGATGAGCCAGCAGTCCGGCTCCGATCGGTAGTAGCCCCGGCGGCTACGTGTTTTAGGTGTGCAGCTGACGGCATGCCTGCGTTTCGTCTGGGGTTCCTAAGTTTCGAGTGCGGCGCTGGCCAAGCGTCTCTGAGTTGAGGCTTTCGTCGGTGCGGTTTGCGGACCGAAAATTTCCCCCTCGAACTTTTTTTTCTTTTTTCCTTTTTTGGTCCCCTTGCCTGCCCAAGCTCATCAATCAGAGGTTGCTTCAGGTGGGGTGTAAGAGTTACAGTGGGGCAGACCCTCCTGTAAATTCTTGACCCAGAGCTTCTGGCCAACTCTTCAGTGACCTTGGCTAATAGCAAACCGCTTCTTTCTGAAGGATCCAGGCACCCCCCGCGCACCGTGAGAGCACATGCTTAGCCGAATATTTTCCATGCTCAGAGTGATCCACACCCCGACGACACTGTGCAGGGATGGCCTCCTCGGCGTGTTTCTTGACGTCGAGAAATGCCGTAGATGCCAAAGTAAACACTTTGCCCACATCTTAAATCCTCTACAATTATGAAATCCACACGAGAATAGCTTCTTCTAACTGTTTTCCATGTTACGATCCCATAGCCTATCCACCAGCCACGGAACCGGGTATCGGCCTGGAGAGGCGAGGTCAGGCAGGTAATTGTACCAGTCAAACTCATCTCTCGGTGTTAAAATATTCGTGGCCTTGACACTTTCCCAGTACTCTGGGTAGAAACCGCATGTCTCCCAATCAATAATAGCCTCAATTTCCCAAGAGCCATCCTCTGCTTTCTGGACTAGGATATTCGCTGGACGAATATCCCCGTGTGTGCACACGCATTTCACCGGTAATGTTGGAAGTAGATTGCGTAGGAGTCGGGTGTAAACGGGCGAGACTGTCTTGGCTCCGCTAAAAACCCAATCCTGGAACTCTTGGTCATTGGTGATCGGCTTGCGGCTCACGCGGGTGCCACGCCTAATGTCCCTACAGGGTAGGCCACCAACCCCACCGACTGCCATGCCATCTGGAAAAGGTAGGGATCTCATCTGGGAGAGGAGGGAATTGAGCTGTGTGCTGATGGATTGCTTCTCACTGTCTGAAAGCTGGCCCCAGGCGGTCTCCAAATTCATCCCCGGCACAAAACTCGTAAACAACAGGGAATAAACCCCGAACCGCAGCAGGCCATGCGGTCGGGGGACAGGAAACCCAGGTAAGTGTTCTCGTAGGTATGTGAGAGATTGATGCTCAGTCAATGCGTTGTCTCCATTGGCAATGACTTTAACGGCAAACGTCTCCTTGACCCGGAATACCATGACAGAGGCTGCCCACACGCTCTTATAGAGGACTTCGCTTTCATCTAGGAGGTCTATGAGCGTTTCTGAAAGAGGCTTATCGCTCTCTAAAAGGGGCTGGAGTTCGGTTGATGGCTCAAACACGGTAGACACGTCGGCAGTCACGTCGAATCTGGAGCGGACGTCATCAGGAGGAAAGGAGCATGTGGCCCCTTTCGCTCGAGAGGGTACCGCTGAATAGAAACCTAAGTTAGAAGACTAGAGGTGACGGAAACGTGTAGGAAGCATTACCTTTTAGTAATTTCAGCTTCTCTGAATAGTTCTTCGATATGAGTGAGGCGATATCGACTTCGGGGTCCTTTTTGACCGCATCCCCTAGCCAGCGTAGCATGTCACGGTTCCATTTCGCTGCTGGAGTCTTCGGGTTGGCCTTGTTGACACGATTCTTGGATACTGGGTTAGACATCAGTGTTGTGTTTGCGCATTTGAAGGGGTGCTCCAGGTTTGCTCTGTTACTGCTTGGGTGGCAGCATTGAAAGAAACTTGGGAGAAATCTCAACTCCTCTTGCCAGCATAGATTCATGAATTTTATCACGTGCAGCCTGCAGGTCACTTCCCTCTCAATTTACGATCCTGATACGGCTCTCTCCACTCTGCCTCCTCACCTCGGCCAAGTTCTCACTTTCCACCATCAAACCACAACTGTAGCAGCCACCATGCCATGGCGATGCTCCTTTTGGGCTGTCCATAGCGTGGAAAATGGTTGAGACGCTACGAAGGTACAAGTTGGCCAATCACACATCATATATTCCAAGGTGGCATTCTAGATTCAGGACTAATGTGGGCCACGGCCAATTGGGTCCCGCCCCCGCATAAACGCGCGCTTGATGAGGGAGATGAGAAGGGGGAAATTCGTCGAGTATTCTGCAACTTTGGCGATCCCTTGTCGCCCCATATGGTCATCTGGGAGACATGTGGCGTGGAATCCATACCATGGCGGCATTGGCTCTTGTTCAGGATTCGATATGGGCGATACTTCGTACTGCGTACTGGTGGGCAGTGGGCTTCTTGCATGTCCATGGGGCGGGGGCGGCTGTTCGCTCCAGTCCAGCGGAGGACTCGAAGCTCATGTTCAGCATCCAACGAAGTGATGGTCATAGTTCCGTTGCCCATACAATGAACTCTCGATTCATAATTCATCCCAGCTAATCCTATAATGCCGACGTAGTGGAGTTAATCCAGAGTGGAGCCACTTCATAAAGTCTAAGTTATAAGCAAACTACGCATAGCTCTTGGTATTGGAGAATGGATCTTTCAAGCAAGGCAAGACGTTCCTTCCTCATCTGAATTTCTACATCTCAGCGTAGTATCTTTATATCCGATGGCATGGAAGCATTTCCAACCGAGCAGCTCAAGGCAGTAGCGACTGCGACCAATGACCAAGTGGTCAATGGAGCGCTCAGAAGGTTAGAAAAATTGCAATTTTCGTAGCTTGTGGCAAGCAATCAGGAGTTCGACCCTGAGAGCGCGCCACGAGCGAGCTTTTTGCTCTTTTTTCTTTTTGGGCTTTTTTCTTCTTCCAGCTTTACTTTTCTTCTTTTTGGGTTTTCGGCCTTCCCATGCCGGCCAGATGCCGGTCCAGATGCCAGTCACTACCGCCATTGACCATTCTAATCGGTCCAATGTTTGCTGGCTTATTTCTACAGGGCACTCGTGCTATCGAAGAATAGCGTCAATGAGCCTATCGATTCGCTTTGGCGTGCATTCGTCCGAGGAAGGAATCGTAATCACGATACTCTCATCGTGCTAATAGCGCGTCGACAGAACGAATTGACCACTGAGAGCCTATGAGAGGCTAACCGGAAGAGGCATCACGCCAAGAATCACCATCCCTGAGCGATTGCTGGCAAGGGGCCGCATACGTCGTACAAGCCAAGGCACCCAGTCATATCCCAGGAACGTCGATCCGGTCCATACAAATTCATAGACAATGCTATTATGATGAGATCGAAGTGAAAAGCCGTCAGGTTTCAGATTACAAAGAATTCCGAAGCACTCCAAGGCATGCGCCTCGATCCGCCCATCGAATTTCAGAGTTCCGCATGAGGGGTGACCTGACCTTCTGTAGGTTCAAGTACCATTCCTTTAGTTTTGACCCTTTACCTGGCAGAGGCTCCCTTGGTCTTGCCAATTGGCAGAGACCACAGACCGCAATGTCGACTCGTCCTCGAAGTTGATGCACTTCGTTAGGGTAAGGAGTGTAAGACTTATGGACTGGTGATACCCTTCTCGCACCGAGCTGTCGTGATTGGGCCTGATCTGGCGGAGCCAACTCGGCGAGTTTAGGAAAAGGACTCTCTGTCCCCGTCATCCATTCTTACACAACCTCCCCAGATCCGGAATGTGAATGCACATTTGAGCTTGGTACTTCGTACACTGCATAGTAATTAATGTTCCCCCTCCGCCGGCGGCCCCCAAGCACCATCCTGCAATCCTGCGGTCGGGACCCACGACCCATTCCAACATCACGCTGATTGTCAGTGGTCAAGAGTCGTGAACTGAACAATGGACCGACTTCCCCGGCATCCCGTGCAGTCACATTTCCAGTGATGGGGCCACAATTCCAATCGACTGACGCTGTCTGAATCCAACACCGAATCCCATCGTTTCACCGAACGGCAGGCCTTATTTCTCCTCCCGCCTTGAGTGTCCTCGGCCCTCCTGCTTGCAAGCTTCTACAGAGTAAATGCACGGGAAACCGGGCATTGGGCAATTGCGTGAAAGGATTTGGGTTCTGGCTCTAAGGACGGGAGCCAATGCTGGCAAGCAGCCCTCAATGTGACAAGGGTCGGTGCGCGACCATTGGCAGCTTGTCCCAGGTTCAAATGTTCCTGTTTGATGCGTGAGGGGTTCGAAGTTGAGCGCTAAGGAGCATCGAATGAAGAGCGCGGGTTGGAGAATTTTAGGGCTTGACCGGCAGGTTCCCCGCCCGCCCCCAGCCAGGCTAGGCTTGAGAGGGGCTGCTCCTGCAGACTTCACCACCACCAACGTGCCGCAGTTGGACAGACTACGAAGCAGAACTTGGAGTTCAAGTGTCAAATGTCAACATGAAGTATATTGATGCCTGCCGCCTCGTCTTCATAGTTGATCAACAGTACCTGACTTGCATACCTCTCTCATCCTCTCATCAAGTGCTATGCGTCATGTGCTGTGGATAAGTCAATGTACTTCGTTCCTATTATTGCTCATTACAAGTTATCAACGAGCATGGCCTTGACTGGACACGAAGGCAGAGGCGTCGACCGGTCATCCCGAAGTTGAGTTGTTGCATCGAAGTCGAGGGACAACACAGGCTTCTGGGGGTCGGACCTGGCCAAACACTATGATTGATCCTTATTCGAAATGAACCTACGAAATCCGATTACGAGGCTGTCCGAGTCTCACCGAGTTGTTGTCTGTTCTTCAATGTTCCCATAACAATTAATAATGAAAGATGCACATGTCGCCCTACTGATGCCCATCTTTTTACCACACTCAACTGGTCTGAAACCCCTTCATTGACACAGTTGTAACTCGTGCCTGGCCACTCGGCTTCCCGTCCTGCCCTGGTTCTATCCGAATCCTAGTCAAATTGATGCCACCAATTGATAACACATTCCACTCCCGGGCCAGCCCAGCTCAGCCCAGGCGCCTTGGTCTAGGCCACCCCAGTACAAAGCGTGGTACGTACTTGTAGGACTGGGGTACATCACTCAATTGTACCCGTGTCCATCCAGTCCAGCCCAGTCTCTCCCACCTGGCGACTGTCACAATTACAACTGCGACTGACCTTGCCTGGCAATGCGCTCAACTTGCCGTCTTGTTGATCCTCCCCGCCTTTGTTCTTTGTTCCCACTTCCTTCTTCAGGTCACAACTTCAGCCATCTTCAGCCATCAAAAGCCTCGCCACCCCTTCCCCCTTCTCTTCCCCTTATATTGTAACACTCGATCATTCCGGCCACGTCTTGTTGGACTGGATTATTGCTTACGGGCTTCGGGTCTCGCCTTTTTCCCTCCTCCCCCCACGAATTATACATGCGAGATCCAAAGTCATTTCCGGTCGTTCTAGATTCCTCCATTTTCTCTACTTCCTACCACACGAGCCGGAATACTCGCAGTCCTCTCTCCGCCCCTATCTACGCCGAAACTTCCCGCCTTATTTCAGTCTTTCGTTAATAACGGACGAGTAGTTGTTTTACTTTGTTTGAGTTCTTGCATGTTAGACAGCGTTATATATCAGACTGCCGAGTTGTCGACCCGTCATCTTTCGTTACCCGAGCATATCATTCTCGACTCCCAATCCCAAAACCTCTGACCCGGACATCTTCGAACCAACGAGCTCTTTCCCATAGCCCAAGACACACGCCTCGCCTGTCCAGGAGCCGACCGATAATCAGCCAACGGCTTCGCCCCTTGCTCTAGTCTAAGGCCAAGACTGGGCTCTCTGGAGCTCTCTCTTACATATATACCGTTATCCTCTACACATATCAGCAACCACTCCGGTTCAGCCTACTCAAAATGGCCGATCTCTCTGCCCACACCCAGGGAGATGCCCCTCTCCCCGTATGTAAACCTCTGCGTACAAAAGCCGTGTCAAAGCGGTGGAACTAACTGAGCGCCGCTCTAGGTCCCGCCAACGACGAGCTCTATCCAGCCCCCCTCCGCCACCATCCCGACAATGTCTGCGCCTGCCCCCCTTCTCCGACCCGCTCTCGGCGGCCGTGGCGGACGAGCCCCGAGGTTAGGCCTCGCGATTCCCGCTTCCCCTAACGTCAAGGCCGTGTCTCCAGCTGGCGGTCCTGCCCCCGCACCCTCGAGGCCACCCCTTCCTACACTGAACATCAACACCCCTGCGGGCAGCAAAGTTTCTGCTTATTCACAACCGCCTCGAAGTAGCAATATCCAGCCCGGCCAATCTGCTGGCGGCGGCAGCGAGAGCAGCGCCGCCCATTCTAGGTCGGGCAGCTTTGGTCCTTTCGATGGTCGAGCGAGCAATCCCACGTCAGCTGGCTCTCAATACTCCGCCCTTTCCTTCGCATCACAGTTCGGCCTCGATGTTTCAAGGGCACAGGGGACTCCCGATCCGGTGTCTGCCGTGGGTTCCTTATACTCTGAACGGAGCGACGGCGGCGTGGGTATGGAGCGGGACGGTAGCCTACAGGGTCTTGAGGCCTTTGACCAGCTGAGTCTCGACCGTGGCCGAACGAAGGACGTTGAGGAGCTCGACAACGAGGCGTGGCAGATTGCCAATATGGAGAAGAGGATAGTCCAGCTCGGAAGCCTCGGCGAGGGTGCTGGTGGTGCTGTGACGAAGTGTATGCTTAAGGGCGGGAAGACGGTGTTCGCTCTCAAGGTTCGTCCATCACTAGGCCTCGCCACTTTTTACTCTTATTCCAAGATAGGAACTAACTAGAGTATAGGTCATTACTTCGAACCCCGACCCAGATGTTAAGAAGCAAATCGTCCGAGAGCTCGACTTCAACAAGGGCTGCGCTTCAGAGCACATCTGTCGCTACTACGGTGCTTTCGTGGATCCTTCGACGGCTAGCATTTTTATCGCCATGGAGTTCTGCGAAGGCGGATCCCTCGACAGCATCTACAAAGAGGTAAAGCGTCTCGGCGGTCGCACGGGAGAAAAAGTTTTGGGCAAGGTGGCCGAGGGCGTCTTGGGCGGTCTCACATATCTTCACAGTCGGCGCATCATTCACCGTGATATAAAACCTTCCAACATTCTGCTATGTCGCAATGGCGAGGTGAAGCTGTGCGACTTTGGCGTGTCAGGCGATTTCGGCACCAAGGGTGAGGCGGATACGTTTATCGGGACCAGCTACTACATGGCGCCCGAGCGAATCACGGGCAAGTCGTATACCATTACGTCCGACGTGTGGTCCACTGGCGTCACCCTGCTTGAGGTCGCACAGCATCGGTTCCCCTTCCCTGCGGATGGCACAGAGATGCAGCCTCGCGCAGGGTTGATTGACCTGCTGACGTACATTGTCCGCCAACCCATTCCGAAACTGAAGGATGAGCCGGAGAATAATATCGTGTGGAGCGACAACTTCAAATACTTTATTGAGTGCTGGTGAGTTTTTATATATTTTGACTCGAAAATATATTTCGGTCATCACCCAAACCTGCTCTGCGCTTGTATGCTGTGGATTTGACTAACTTGCTTGGTGAATAGTCTCGAGAAAGAGGGATCTAGGAGGGCGACGCCGTGGAGGATGCTAGAGCACCCATGGATGGTCGAGATGAAGGCGAAACGAGTTAATATGAGCAAATTCCTCTCCCAGGTCTGGGGCTGGGATGAGCAGCAGGCCCCCCCCGCGGCGGCTTAGACGTCGAATTGATTCTTGAATGGGGAAAGGACTGTTTGACATTTCCTTTCCCTGGCAGCTCATCATTCCGTTGTGGCCCTGCGGGAGCTGCAATTATACCTGTCGAGGTTACACTACCGACGAATCTATCATAGGCCAGACCAGACTGTTTCGAGAAACGAACAAAAGAATACTCGGGAGGTGGATAGGTTAAAGAGCACACGAAGGCTGTATCCCGCCTTTTGGGATATGAAAGATGGCCCACTCTCCTCTTCGGTTCCCTTTGATTTTGGGTTTCGCCGTATTTTCCTTTTTGACATCAATGGCATGAACGGCTTAGCGGTCTCGGTGGATTGGTTTCATGTCGGAGAAGGAAATGGATGGGATGAATGAATGGTATTGGATGTGTACAGCCAGTTTGTTTTGGTTTTGGTTTACTCTTGGAATCCAAGGAGAATATGATAGCATGAAAGCAAACTTTTTTCTACCCATGAAGGCGCGCATGTTTGGGATGTGATGATCGGGGTGTCAGGCTGATACGTGCCATCCAGTCCCTCAGCGACATGATGTGTTCTGGAGGCATCTGAAGTTGTTGCATTGGTTTAGGACAAATACCGTCTACACTCCAGACTTAAAGCAAGAACTTTTATATCATTCAAGACCGACCGCCTGCAGCTTGCTCATCAGGCGCAAGACCCATCTCCCTGATAGCCACCGTCGCATATGCACTCCTACCCAGTTGAAAGTGCAAAATAGCAGCAACCTTGCCCGCCACAGGGGTAGTCGTCTCCTCCGCCCCCGTCATCTCCACATCCGCGGGCGCCTCCACCCCGCCCTCCGACTCGAGCTTCGTCTTCTTGGCGGGATTTTCCTCTTCTTCCTCACCTTCCAAGTTTCTCTTTCCAACACCACCACGCTTCTGCTTCCTCGCCTGTTCCTCCTGCTCCCTCTTCTCCTTCATGAGAAGGTCTAGGTCCGTAGGGTACATCTGCTCATTGTCATCCACGTAGGCGCGCACCTCTACGCTCGGCGCATCGAGGAACCGCGTGATAAGGTGTCTATACCTCCCAGGCACCGTAAACTCCTTGTGGCTCTTTGGTAAATTCAAAGGATCCAGAGCGCCGTTCTCGGGACGGCCCATGAACTCGCGGTAGAATTCGCCGACGGCGTTGTTCGGGAGGAGCGTGCTTGTTCCGGCGCTGGGGAGAACGACGTCGAAGATGGTGTAGGCGCCGCTCGCGGCTTCTTCGGCGGTTAAAGGCCGGGCGGAGACGGCGATTTCATCGTCGTCATCTTCCGGAAGATCGGTGACTACTTCTTCTTCGTCTCCGCCGGCTTCGGTTTGTTCTGCGGCAGCAGATTTGTCGTCGATGATGACAAGGTCGCCTTCTACGACTGTTCCGCCGTAGAGAGACCAGCGCTTGCTAGCCGCGTGGTTCCACACGTAGGATTGGTAGGCGTGGAGGTAGAGCGAGCGTAGATTCCGGGGTAGGTGGAGCAGGGCACCGGCGTAGTCCCCGCGTGAGCTCGGCGATCGGCCGAGGTGGTTGATGATTGTGGACTCGGCGACGAAGCGCTTGGGGAGGTGTTTCAGGGCCTGGGCGGTGTTGTGCTGGGTTTGGAAGACGTGGCAGGCGAGCGCACGGTTGTACTCGTCGTGCCTGGCGTTACTCTTCGGTAGGTCTGCGGGAGGCGGGTCATCGAGCACCGAGGGGTCGTATTGCAGAAGGGCGTTGACTGCCTCCTCTAACTTGCCGCCCATGATCATCATGCCGATCTTGTTGGTGCCCGTCGCGTAGCTGCCGAAGCGTTGGTGGCCGAAGTAGTTGATCCAGCCGTTTTTGTACATGCTGTCCAGCGTCCCTTGTAAGGAAGACTGGAGGGTCTCGACTCTTTCGGATACAGGCTTTTCCTGGTCCTGGGAAAAGTGGCAGTCTTTCACGACAATGGTGAATTCGTTGCCCTTGAGCTGGCCGAGACGTATGGCGTCATGGCTATACATGTAATCGCCGGTCTTCATGCCGTAGAGCTTAGGGTTAAGCCTCGCAAGGTCAGTCGCTGTCCGCTGGCGGACGGAGCAGCGCTGCACGGTGGCCGCGCGGCGGTCCTTGGTCCCGGCGAAGTGGATCGAGCGGGACTTGAGCGCCAGCATGCGGGATATGAGGCTCACGGCCTCCATGGTGTCTCGATTCTCTTTGAAGAGGGTGAAGTGGAGGAATTCGCCGCTGCCGGGACAGTCGACGCGGAGCTTGGAACCTTTGTTCTTGTTCTTGGTGCGGTTGGATTTGCGCTTGCTGGCGACGATGGCGCCCGTTGGATCGGTTGTGGTGTCGATTTCGGACTTAAATATCCTTCTCACTTCCTATGCCAATGTACTCTAGTCAGTCTTTCTCTGTGCGGAAAGTCCTACGGGGAAGAACATGGTGCTTGTTCTCTTTTCGGGCCGAGTCGTACTTGGTGAATCTTGGATCTTGTTGCTTTGTCTTCGATGAGACCAGTGCTGGCCGAAGTCTTCGCCTGCGCGTTGGCAGATTTGTACATGTCTACCAGTTTCTCTGCAAACTCAGCTGACGTGAGGTCTTTGAGAGCTGCTACGTCCTCTGCTGGGATATCCGGCTTCTCGGGAGCATCATTCTCCGACGAGGGAGTTGGAGGTGGCCGGTTGTTCTGCGGCGAACGTTAGAGAGGTGACCAGAAATTTCATGTACAATAGGTAGTATACGTACATCTTTGGGTGTCTCAATGTTGCAATTCCTCAAGTGCAAGACAGTTCCGTCCTTCTGAATTTCATTGACCAGGAAGTCAGTACGTCTACATAAGAATATACATCAGTCTCTGCGAACACTTCAAGCCATTCCGGCTTCCTAGTTCCTCGCCATTGGTCCCCCACCACCCAGCCGTTCATTCAGAACACATCAGTTCGAAAGGAGAAAGAAAAGAAGCGTCCATCTTAAATATACCTGTGTCGCATGATTCCCTGCCAGAACGTCGGTGGAATCGACACCCTCTCAGTAATGCCAATGGAGGTGTCAAAGGCTGCGCTGCTGCGCTGGATATCGGGGCGGGCAGACGCCATTTGGAAAATACGCTGAAATACTCGCGTTAGATGCTGGGAGGGAGCCGCTTTTATCATGAACGGGCTTCAAAGTCCCATATCCTGTGATAAAACACTCGGTGGGTGTGAGATTTTCTCATCTAAGAGCAATTCGATGTGAAGAATAAAAATAAAAAATGAAATTGAAGTCAAGCTCCTAACTCCCACCCGGCGACAGCTGGTCTTCCATCAAAGCTACGATAGCTTTTTCAACCAGTTGTCAACAGCTGCTAGTTCTTGGAGCCAGCGTGCTTGTCTCCCATTCCCCTTTCAATCATGATGATAGTGCGGGAGGGATCGTCATGGGGCACACAAGAGATTTCTAAGTTACAGTCAAGTTCACTGGTTGGTCTGGGACTCTGGGGTCTTTACTTTCCTGCAGAGAGACTCGTGGATATCCATTCCAAGCTGCAGAAGCCAACGCAAGCGCATCCATTAATTGGTTTGAGGACAGGGAAAATGGCTGCTTGCCGCGAGGCACGTCACAACGGTTTCCGTCTTCCAGAACTTCGAAGAGCGCTATTGGCGGTAGCGGCATCCTTTCCGAAAAGAAAACGGGCGCTGAATGGAGGATTGACGGCCTCTGTGGAGTGTGCCATTGACAACATCTGTGCTGCTGCCCGTCCCATCCCATCCGCCTGGGTAGATCCAAGCTCAGGTTCATTCATCTAAGCTGTATTAAGACCGGGACGCTTGACTTGAGCTTGGGCAATCGAGATCGAGAATACTACGAAGTGGTGTATCGACGCGGGTCAGAGAGACGTGATATCGGACGAAACACCGCCAATTAATCAACTGGGGCGTCAATGCTTTCGCAAACACACTCCTCGCAAGGTTCCTGGGAATAATGCATGCAATCTCAATTTTCCTCTCACTTTAAGCCTGTCCAGTCACAGGCCACGGTTCTCTTCTTCGATGTCACTCACGACGAGGGACGCCATGAAAGACCCCAATTCAACGCGTATCATTGATGTCCCCTTTTCATCCGAGCTCCGCAAAGCTCAAGCTCATCTAGGACCCCAGGACCCCAGCACATCAAATGGTTGCATTATTACGAAGTACACTAGCAATCCAAAAGCTCTGGGTACCACTCCGATCACCTTGGGTCAATGCTCTTGGTGTTGTACATACGAAGTATACCTCTTCGAACAGTCTTCGCGTCAGCATTGCTTGACACGTTTACGAAATATTGATGAAAGAATTGGCTTTAAGCTTTGAGCTAGGCGAAACTTCTTTAGGTCTCCGTTGCATCAGTTGATCCGTTTCCCGCACGCTTACGATGATGAGACCAACCCTCTCTCTACCTCGGTCTCGGCCGGGACATTTCGAAAGCCACAAAATCCCGAGAGTCAAAGACGCGGCGGCTCTGGATTGTCACTGATTACACGACAGGCAGCGCCTCGCATCATACGAAGCCCATCACTGATCCTCCAATGTCCCCGACCCCGAACCGCCGGGACGCCATGCCAGATACGAAGTCGACACCACCATCTTTCCCCCCCTTTCCAATTTCCTCATTGCAAGGAAATCCATCCTGCGCTAGAACACATGGTGGGTCTGTTTGCTTCTGATGGCTGCCACACTTCCCCCTTGCCACACTGTCCATTTGGAAGCTCTCCACAGAAAAGAAAAACCCTGGAAAAGTCCTCATCTGCAAGGAGCTCCGGGTGCGGCTCGCATGTGGATCCCTGCCCTGTGTCTAGAACTCTATATGTTATGAAGTACGAAGTAGATCTATCCTAGAAATTTCCCCCCTCTTCCCCATGTTCGCACGTCCCCAGTCGAGATTCGTGATAATAGACGCGGGACAAGGGGAGATTGAGCTGTCAGAACAATAGTCATTGTTCTCCTCCGCACTTCGCTTCTTGATCCAAGCTTTCTCAACCGCCGCTACCGTTTCCTCTCCGGTGACCGACGCGAGAAAGGCTTCTGCATGCTGCCATCTTGAGGTTGGACATGCGCTGCCTTGCAGTCGTTGGTGCTTTTTCAAGTTGATTGGAATGAATGAAATGTTTGCTTCTTCCTCTTCTTCATCCGACGAAGTAATTACCCTTCGTCCGACCCCGAAATTGACACACACTTTCTCGCTCGACTTGGATATCTACAAGTTGGAACGAACGACCCAAGTGGTCTTGTGGCCGTCCCTTTTGCTCCCTTCCTCTCTCTCGCCTCCGGGGAATTCCAACATCTCCCTTGAAAACCTACCGTAACTCCCACAATCTACATCCACATCCCCCTTACCTCTCCCATCATGCCTCAATCCGAGGGAAGTTCACCAACCCACACCCGGGCGAATTCCAACGCCTCGACCACCCACGCTCCCAAGCGAGCAAAACTCCCCGTCCTCGCCCGAATCTGCGACGACATCCGCGCCTCCATCCTTGGCTACCGACCTCCCGGGCCCTGGCCCCACCTTACCGAGCTCTCCAGCCTCGTAGCGGCCTTTCTCCAAGACGAGGAGACGCCCTCCATGCACGTCAACTTCGAGACCATCAAGGCGTGCCGTCTTGACAAGCTCCTCGAGGACATCTTAGATCCTAAACACCATCCGCGGAGGCCGCCCGAAGAGCTGCGCGAGCTTGTGGCTAATGCGGAGCGCTTGCAGATGGCGTGGATGGGGAGGTTTGGGGAGGAGTATGCTTCCATTGATGAGATGAGGGGGAATGAGCTTGTTCAGGCGGGGCAGTTGAGGGATCTGTACTTCAGTATTCAGGACGGGAAGCCTGGGTGGAGGATACGTAGGTTTAGGAGGCCGTCTGAGGAGCTTACGACCACGTCTTTCGAACCAGGACAGTAAGTTGCCCTTTGGGGGTTTGGGACAGAGACCTTTTTTTTCCTCCCCCGCCTCCCCCTTCCTTCTCTCACTCTCTTCTCTCTTCTTTACTGACTCTTTTGCCAAAGATGGTTCGTCAACATGGCGAGCGCTTATCGCAACGGCATGGCCGGCGACTCCATGGAGACTCTGTCCAAGAATGGCATGAAGGTCCTACCGCTTCTTTGGGGCAGGGAAGAACGAAACGACCGGGAGACGACGCGATATACTCGAGACGGAGGCGCATCAGAGATGGTCCACTCTCTGCTCTCCCATGTGGGCCAGCGGATACATATTCTCCGGGGCCACAAGCTCCGCAGTCCCTACGCCCCAGAAGCGGGCGTCCGCTACGACGGAATGTAAGTATCCAAGCACACACAGACATTCTTTCTCTCCCCCTCACCTTCCCCTCGTGTTGTGACTTGAAGTCGCGTTCGCTTCTCGCAGCCGTCTAATACCCAAGTCCGATAGATACATCCTCCGCAGCTTCGGCCTCAAGCTTGATCCCCTCACCGACACCTACCGCATGACCCTCACCATCGAGCAAGCCTCAGGCCAAGAGCGCGTGGAAGCTTTCCTGGCCATACCTCGGCCTTCGCAGCTCGACGACTGGCGTCTGTACGAGAGGATAGAGGAGGGCGAGATTCAGAGGGTGGGCAAAGATGGGTTTGAGACGTGGCGGGAAATGCAGAAGGAGGAGGATCGCGTTGCCTTCTAGCTCGAATCGCGGGCGAAGGGTTTTCGATTCAGTGGGATACTGTGGGTGAGTTCTTCGGCGCAGCTCATGATGGGAGGACTTCTGCGGGCTATAACGAGGAAAATTGATGCCCGGGGTTTCATGGTAATTATGTATGGAGGGTGGAAATGCGCGGAAAATTGGATGGAAAAGGGTGAGTTTGTATGAAAATAGGATGAAACGGGATGGAAAACAGGGTTTCTCGTGTGGCTGCCACCCGTCTGTTCAGTCAGGGCACCACATTTAGAGAGGACGATAGCAATCTGGGGACAAGTTGGGCGCTAGATGCTGTATGATTTGGTGTAATACTATAATAAACATTCCAAGGGCAAGCCTCAGAGAATGGCAACTGGAATGGAGTCCTTGATAAGATTTTCCACCATCACCAGACCTCCTTTCAACTACTCTACATCAATCATCCGGGATTGTCGAATTCCCCCAACATAA
This sequence comes from Scedosporium boydii, assembly GCA_002221725.1. NCBI lineage: Eukaryota > Fungi > Ascomycota > Sordariomycetes > Microascales > Microascaceae > Scedosporium > Scedosporium boydii. The sequence continues at coordinate 128,097 of NJFT01000077.1, forward strand.
GAAGAGCAGAAAAAAAAGTTGTAAAAGCCCTCAACTGGTTTCGAACCAACAACCTCTACCCCACTCCCCCCTTAATGGAGCTACCACTAAGCTCTGGGTGAGGTTCTGCATTTTTCCTCTAGGGGCTGGGACGAATTATTGACAGGCAATTATACGGCATCAGATGCCCTTCTGGTATATCGCAGCCTTTTTCACCTTTCCGGGGGTTGTACTGAGGATTTATGTAACATGAACAGCATCAAATTACCGAAGACAGGGGAGTCTCTGTCAAGAACCGTCAACCCAGTTCAAAGGCTGAAGTGTGTCCATAGACCGTTCAGCTCGGGGATAGGGAAGGGAAGGCTGAATTCCAATCCCGGTTTGCTATCGAGAGATGGCGAGGCCATCGCGAAGAGCCGGCTACGTAGTTTTGGTCTGAGACCAAGTATTCCCCAGAGATTATCTAGAAGTTCATCTGGTTCAGCTCGTAGATGTATCAATTGATTGGAAAGGGGAATCCTGGACAATAACAGAGGGGAGGGTTGAACATGATGTCGTCAGTTGAGGTCAGCTACGGCTTGGCTTATATCAATGTACGAAGTAGTGCGGAGGCGGGGTAGATTTCTGGTCGCAAAATCTCAAACCACTCCCACCAAACACTCATACCCGTCACCTCGTGCGCAACACAATGGCCAAAGCGAAAGGAAACGACAAAAAGGCAGCGGGCCCCGCCAAGGGCAAGGGAGGCAAGGCCGACAAGGAAGAGAAACAGGTCAAGGGCGCGCAGTCAATCAATGTGCGCCACATTCTCGTACGTACATTACTTGCCTACGACCGACCTTAGCTGGGAACCATACTCCCGCCCTACCGTCGATAATTCTCGAGAAATGAGTTCCTTTCTCTAATTCGTCATATAGTGCGAGAAACATGGAAAGAAGGAAGAGGCCCTAGCAAAGCTGAGGGATGGTGCCAAATTTGACGAAGTTGCGCGCGAGTTTTCGGAGGACAAGGCGAGGCAAGGTGAGTGAAGCTCGCCAACAAAGAACTTACGGGCTCGTTTCTGTTAACGGACTGGGAATTCTTAGGCGGCTCCCTTGGTTGGAAGACAAGGGGTAGCCTTGACCCGAAGTTTGAAGAGGTGGCATTCGCTCTCGAAGCTAGTTCGACTGGTAACCCCAAGATTGGCGAGGCTAAGACTGGGTTTGGATACCACATTATTATGGTAAGTGATCCCGTGTCCTCCATACACCAAGGTCCATCTCGCTTGAGAGGCCTACTAAACGTCCTCAACAGGTCGAGGGCAGGAAATGAGCTGGTAGTTGAGCTTTACAATCTTACACGCCACACACATCATGACATAGCTGTATCCCTAATGATAAAAAGAAATTGTTGCCCAACTTTTAATGTCCGTTTTTTTATTCTTAGTCGGCCATCCATTCCGTGGAGTGATGCCGGCCGAGGATGCTAGAGTACAACCAAATTTTAAACAGTTGTATCAGGATGGAAACCATCTTTTTTAGAATCTCCCATATCCTCCACTCTATACCCTAAGCCTTTGACGCCTGAAAACGCAATTTACTGCTCGGTCTGGAAGTAGTTGAGGAGGATGGATCGCTCCTGAGACTCCTCACCCCAATCCTTAACGACGACGCAAGAGCAGTTGACGACCTTGCGGGCGTTACCCTCGCGGTCAAGGACGCCTAGACATTGACTATTAGCACATAACATATTCCAGCAGGAAGAAACCCCCAAACACGAAAATTCCCTCCCCTAAAAGGAAAGCCGGGGAAAATTCGAAAGGATATGGGCCCAAACGTACAGAGACCAGCCCACTCGCCGAGCTGCTTGCCATCGGGGACCTTGATGAGAGGGATCTTGTGCTCGGAGCAGAGAGCGATGATGAGCTTCTTGTACGCATCCTCCTCGCAGGACTCGTTGAGCACACACATGTGCGCTTGGCGGCGGTCGAGGGCCTTGGAAGCCTCACGGAGACCGCGGGCGAGACCGTCGTGCATGAGGGCGAGCTTCAAGACACCCTTGAGGGCGTCGAGAACGGACATCTGGCCCTTGGAGGCGGCATCGGCAGACACCTCAACCTCCTCGGAAACTTCGGGGGCGTTCTTCTCTTCTACGTCCGACTATGGGCACGGAAAAAGCATTAGGTTAGTCCATTATCCGAAAAAATAAACATTATATATTTTCCCCCGCCCGTTTCTCTCAATTGTTGCGCTCTCCTCCAAGACCTCGAAAGAGGCCGTCGTCTCGCAGGAATCGATTGAGAGGGCCGATGGAACGTATTCGAAAATCGATTTCAAGGGGGAGTTGCTCACCATCTTGATGGGATTTGTTATTCAAGGGATCGGCCGTCCTCGAAGAGTAATTGTGATTTTGATGGAAAAGATATAGAGAGTGGTAGGAGTCGAGAAATTGGGGCGACGTGAAACCTGGACGGGTACAAAGTGGGAGGTAGAAGTTTTGTGTGTGCAGCCGCCCTTGTCCCTCTTTAGCACTTTTGCACCTCATTGGATGGCGGGGCACCTTCCCACGAACTTAGGGCAATTTTTCGTGTGGGCACGGGCCACCCCACACCAGGGCTTGGTTGTGTGGTTTGTGCATGCATCAATTTTCCCCCACACCGAGAAAAAGAGGTCCAATTTCAATTTCTCTCTTGATTTTTCCCATCTCCAACATCGCCATTCACCAACAACTCCTCAACCACCATCCCACTTCTCCCGAGGTATGTGACAATTAAACGTAGCAATGCCGACGACTCGATAGCGACTGGTCTTATGCCTTTCGCGATGGCGGAGGAGAGCAATCAGCAATATATTGCCTGTCCCCGAGCTCTTGGAATACAGAGTCTTGGGGTTTGGATTTTGATATCCTGAGAAAAAACACTTGGCAATGGCTTCAAACAGCCCTGATACGCTTCTCCTCTTCAGCACTGAGCGGCAGAAACCCTCCATAAGCTCGTTTGCTATCGAGGGTACTCTCCACGCTTCAGGCCATCGTAGGCTAACATTTTCGTTTTCTCTTCTACGCAGATACCTCATTTCGCAAACCTTTAACGACTTGAGAATCTCCGTCTCAATACCGCAAAAATGGTTCTTACTTCCGTCCTCCACGATGCCCTCAACACCATCAACAACGGTGAGAAGGCCGGCAAGCGCCAGGTCATGATCCGACCTAGCTCCAAGGTCATCATTAAGTTCCTCCAGGTCATGCAGCGTCACGGTATGTTGACCTTGTCTTTTTTTATTATTTCCTGTCCTTGCTTTGCGCTTGGGACTCTGCACGGATACCCCTATCCTTTCCCCATTCGGCATGATAACTAGGGCAACGATCGGAATTCCTACGAACGAGCCCCTATAAGATGCCGATAGATTATATCCAGCAGAGTTTTATCCACAATATGCGTTTCTCGACTTTTTTTCTACTTGTTTTGCGACGTTGGTGAAATTCTGCGACATGCATGCTAATATCCCATTGCTTTAGGCTACATTGGCGAGTTCGAGGAGGTCGATGACCACCGATCTGGCAAGATCGTTGTCCAGCTCAACGGCCGGTATGTTCCCGATGCTCTATATAGTCCCTAGTTCGTGGCGGAGAGCATACTAACATGTGTGGAACAGTCTCAACAAGTGCGGTGTCATCTCCCCCCGCTTCAACGTCCGTCTCACCGAGCTCGAGAAGTGGGTTGTCAAGCTTCTCCCCGCCCGTCAATTCGGTTATGTCATCCTCACCACCTCCGCCGGTATCATGGACCACGAGGAGGCCCGTAGGAAGCACGTCGCCGGCAAGATTATCGGCTTCTTCTACTAAGGGAATGATACCATGGGATGGGGGCTTATGACTATAAAAAAAAAGGTGGATGGCATTATTTGGCGTTTGGGCATCATCTTCTGGCGCTTCTGGTGTCTAGCCACTTGAGTTTCCGGACTTGATACTACAATCAAGAAGCAAGCCTTCGCGAGCACTCTTGTTCAATTTACTCGGTTGATGTCCCACTGTGAATTCCGTATTTGGACTTGTGTGAAACTATGTAAGAGTCGGCACCGGCAACCTGTGACTCCGTAGTTGAATCAATATCGAGGTGAGTGAGATGTTTACACAACGACAGCTGCTGTCGCATCCAACATGGAAGGTGTTAGTTGGTCACATTTGTCTTTCCCCGTTGTCAGTGATATATACCCTCCCACGCTAACTTGAGCAGTTCGTTGGTTTCGGACTCAGTCTTCAATCTCTGGTGTTAGAGATGTTTGACACCTCGCATGCCCTATCTATCGGGCTGAAACAACCAAGGTTGCTGACTTCGAGATGAACTTGCCTCGACTGCTGGTGCAGACTTATATGTTGGAAGAAACCACAACCACTGTCATCTTGTTGAAAAACATATCTAGCAACTTTCTTAACTGAACAGGGAAATATCACAAGCAAGCACTTCCACAGCATGCCTACTTTCCCAGGTCTCTTCATTATTGAGTGTCTTTCACTTCTTGATAGTTGTCTTTTTGTCCTCAGGCGAAGACCATAAAGAGCCTGAGAAGCTAGCTCCTTGATCGCACACAGCAAAAAGGAAAGGACATGGTTAGAGCACTCACTAAGCTGGCCTGGAGTGTTGGCATCACTGAACCCATGGGATAGCTTCTGGTCCGCTTCCCTGGAGGACATTCGCAAAAGGGGGTGGGTGAATCGGAAAACAAGAGGCAGTAGCTGAGAACACACAACTAGCTCAGCATCGCCATGGAAACTCGAAACACATTTCTCAATCATAAAACGAGCGTTTCCTGACGCGTTTTTCCTTTTCTTCCCCAAACATCATTCAAGTTCTTCGACACTTGACGCCTATGGTTTCTCGGAATCTAACCAAGTGTCCTGAAAATCGATACGTTTTCCCATCCTGCTTGTACCGCTTAGCAGCGTAACACTTATCAACTGCGCCTAAACCGAGAGCTCTTGGCCTCTTTTGAATTGTCCTTGGAGCTCAGTGATTAAGCGATTAGGTCGTTCGGCGAGGGAGTCACTTATCTGAGTACGCGCCCCCTTTCCAATAGCGCGGCGCTTTCAAGCGTTCAAGTATCACGTCGCTAACGAAGATCAGCAAAATGGCTTCATGGGCCGACATCCCAAACGAACTCATCCTCATTATCATCAGTCAACTCACCAACCCGGCCGACATTGCGGCTTTCGCCGAAGTCTCTCACACGACACACGATCTTGCCACCCCTGAGCTTTACCGGCGCGCCAGATGGAGTCACGCGTATCTCCTCTGCTGGGCGAGTGACCTCGGAAGGGTTGGAACAGTCAGGAACCTCCTGGCTGCCGGGGCAGTCCCAGACAACCCGTGGACGGAGGATGGTTATCCTGTTTTCTTAAGGTCGAAAGTCAATGACCCTTTATCGTTTGCGCTGCCGTGTGAGTCTGATGATTATTTTCCGGCTTTTTACGACGAAGGTGTGATCCAGGGACCTGAAGTCCACTCGTCGAAGGCCGGAGGAGAAGAGCGCGAGGTCGAGATGTTTGAAGATAGCACCGATTCTACTGGTGGCAATGAAGACGTTGATGGTACGAAGTTTATACCATTCAAGCCGTCGAAGTGGATGCTAGACGAACCGATTTTCCCTTCCCTCCATCTTGACAAACTCCAAACTACCATTGGCGAAAGGGCGCCGCGCGAAGCGACAGGATCACGCCTGTGGTACCCGTTGCATCTCGCCGCCAGGAACGGACACATCGAAGTTGCAGAGCTTCTGCTGAGCTACGGCGCGGACATTAACAAGACTACCCAAAAGATCTGTGGGTGTAAACGCACGATACTGAACTGCGAAGACCGACACGACATGCTATCAAGTAACTGGACACAGGAGGTGTCCGACCGGACGTTCCTAGAAAGCCGCATCCTCGTCACGCCGTTACACGTGGCTTTGTGTTACCGGCAGCAAGAAATGGCGATTCTGCTTCTCCAACGAGGCGCGGCCCATACTTTCGATCGCCCCCGGTGGGGCGCCCACGTTCTCTACACCGCGGCGGCCTTTGGCTGTCTTGATGTGATCAGGTTTCTGCTTGAGGGCGACGACCCTCCTAACATTGATGTCCAAGATTCTCGGGGTCTGACGCCACTGTTCTACGCCTACTCGACCCGCCAACGAGCGACGATGCTCTGGTTGCTCCAGAGGGGGGCAGACGTGAACGTCCAGCTGGGAAGCGGTCTCACTCTCCTGCACCTCGCCTGCCTCGATGGCGCGTTTGCCATTGCGTGTCATCTCATCGACGCGGGTGCTGATGTCAACCGTCCTTGGGCGGAAACCATCTGTCATTGCCTAGGACAGCAGCGTCCTCTGGAGATGTGCTGTGCTCTGCACCATACAAAATCCCGCCGAGCATATGCAAGGGGCAATGCCTTACTCCACGAGCGCAAGTTTGAGTCGCGCAGGCTCGAGCTTATAAAGAAGCTCCTAGATGCAGGGGCGAGTACGGGACCCATCACACGGCTACCACGGGCCTCGCCTTTTCCGTCCTCAGAAATCTCCGCCGTAACGATTGCGGCATCTCATCACTCCATTCCCATGCTGGAGTTACTAGCTGCATCGGGAATGGACATGTCGCGGGAGGGGTCGGCAATCCGCGAGGCGATCTACCCAACGTTTATGCAATGGACAGACATCACCGACTGCGACCCCTTGCCCACGCTGTGCTGGCTTGTGGCCCACGGAGTACCCGTGGACGCCGAATCAATCATTACCGTCGACGCTTTGGTCTTTGTTTGTGCGCTGCCGGATGACTGCCCGTGGAGAGATGACGTCTTCGACTGGTTTCTTACTTACAACATCCCACCCGAATTCGAAATCTTGGTCCGCAGCCACACTGGACGTTTCGAGCGCTTGCATGAAATGTACCCTAAAAACCAGGCCAATTCCCGGTCGACAACGCCGTTCCGGGAAGCCTTCCGCGCGAATAATTTCGCCATGTGCAAGACCCTACTCAACCGCCAGCCTCACCCGAGTCTGGTGAACGCGTTCGGGCTTCTGGCCTCTTTGGCGACCTACTTCGGATCGGAGATGAACCTATGGCAAAATGCCTACTCGGAGCAGGAGGAACCTTACCGGGTGAATCACGAACGGTTGGCGTTCCTTTTGGAAGTGGACGAGGAAGAAACCATCAAGCACTCGCCCACCACGTTTTTGGGTCTGGTAGGCGCGACACATTTACCCCCGACCGACCTCCTCCTCGAGGCTGCTCTCCCCACGAAGGCCGCTTTCCTGGAGAAATTTCCCAGTGGATACCGCCGAACTGGATTTGTGACCGAGCAGGTCAATAGGTTCTTCGACATGCAGGATCAATATGATGATGCGACCAAAGCTTCGCGAGATAGGGACTCGGCCTTCCGCCTCGCCATGGCCATTCTCAGACGGAACTGGAATGCCGCCCGCTTCCTGCTCCAGAACGGCGCTGACGTGGGCTGGGCGCAGGAAAATGGAATGGAATATTTCCCCCCCGTCCTGTCAGCACTCGAACTGGCGCCGTCACCCCGTAGTATCGGCCGGGACACATACAACGCTCTCTTGGGACGCTGGGACGAGCGGGTTGGGCGACTCGACACCGACATACGCCTCGCACTATTTCATGAAGCCTGCAGCGGGCCAGTCGACATAACGCACTTCCTTGACGACGACGAACTCGACGTCAACGCCGTCGACGGCAATGGAAACTCGGCCCTCCACCGAATGTTCGAGTATATCGTAAATGAATCTCGATTTCCCTCCCTGCGGGATTACCACGCGGGGGAGAGATTTCTCCAGCTACTCCGAGCCGGCGCGGACCCCAGAGCGGTAAACAATGACGGCAAGAGTATTTTGACATATTTCAACAAGCCGACCTAGATTCACTGGACGGTACTGAGGTCTCTACAGCTTAGGTCGTTCGTCGAAGAGGTCATCGAGGACAAGAGAAGGATCGAGATCTCTTTTCGGCTGGATGGAGAGGAGGAGACGTTTGTTTATGAGTGAGGGCAGCGGTGTGTGTCCGGGGCGTGTACATCGTACTGTAACAACAACTTTGACGAATTGCCTCAACGGCACCCAGGGCGAGTTCCGGAGAGCACCTTCGTTGAGAAGGTGGATATTCGAATTGTGTTACGATTGAAACGAAAGCGACTTCGTCGGATAACTTTATCTGTCAGGCAGACTTGGGGTGAGGGAGAAGTAATCTTATATTAACCCTCCTGTACCTTTGTATTATAATATATGAGAGTTTGTACCATTACTTGCGGCTGCAACTTGCAACGTGCAGGTTGTTCAACAGCGGGTGTGCCCAGAACTTTAAATGTACCTTAGTACCGGTTCCTCGGGACTTGGGCTGTGACATCTGGTCCGCGGGGTAGGTCTGTGGCATGTATGGCTTTGCAGGGTCTACAAAGTAGCAGGGAGGTACATAGGTACATGGGAAGTAGTCCCGGAACTGGCTCTTAATCCCTACCTTCTCTCATCCAAAGGAGCCTGGGGCCCATCTTCCTTCCATCCCAGCTAGAGTCGGCGCTTTCGTGCCAGCCACGACCATGGCGCGGCAACTGGATTCAGCCTCCAAAGAGTACAGACAGCATTAGCTAAAATGTACAGAGGTCTACGTTCACTACTCTTGGCACATACATGGGCAGCAAGCCATGTACAGACATCTCTACTGTAAGCGAAAACATGCCTTCCTTGACTTCACCCTCAATCTTCCAGGACTCTACATGACCCGACGACTACTGCATGATCACTGGGTCCATATCAAGACACCGGTGCCGAGGCTTCCCCTGCTGGCGGCGCGAACTGCGCAAACAAAACACGGTCCACCTGTACGACGGATTACGGCACTTTTCCCCCTCTCGGAGCACCACGCCCTAGCCAGGACTTCAGCACCCTTGCCCGTGGCGTTGATGACCATGACTTCGTCACCGTCATCGTCCTCGGCGGTATGGTCCTTCAGCTGTTCAATCGACCAGATGTTCTTTTGGAACCGCGGTAGCTCCCTCATGTGGACCTCGTGGGGCCCTTTGGGGCCAGGTCGGCAGGGCGGAGGGGTCACAAAGACCGGGTTGGTGAACAGCTTGTATGTGACGGCGCTCTCGTTATTGTCCATTTTGAATGTAATGCTCGCCCGGTACTCAGTCTTGAGTTCCACGCCCAGATCGTCCAGCATGCCCTTGGCGGCATTTCGCGCCACGTTAATATCTAGCGCGAGCTTCTTCAGCCGTATACATTCGATTTCGCAGGTGCCGACGTCCTTGACCGGTGGCTCCGGTACTACCCAATTGCTCGAGTCCCTCATCTCGGCCAGGTACGAGCCGACTTCCTCATTCGGCTGTATGCGTGTTGCTTCGTGCCGGTTGTGTCTGCTCCATACGTGGATGACGTCGTCGTCGGAGTCCGACTTGCTTTCGGTCAGGGCAACGCGCCGGGTTTTGATGCGAACGTGTCGCGGCTTGTCCCCTTCCACGGGTGGGTCGAACTCGACCCGTGGGCACGGCCCAATCCACCCGCAGAGAGAGATGACGCCAGGCAAGCAGCCCAGCACGCGTCCGAGTACTGTTCTCACCCGCCAGTATGATCGAGTTGGTAGCGATAGCCCGCAGTCGTAATAGGGGGCTACGCCAACCTTGTCCACGTCAATGCTGGGCGTGCAGAGGATCAATGCTGTCATTATCTTGAAGGCGAACCATTTCCCCGGAAGCATCATTCCAAATAACCAGTCATGCAGGTTGAGGTTGATGATTTCGCCGGCACGGAGATTGCTGTAGATGTCCTCGGCGTAGTCGCGCACCTCGTTGATATAAGGCCATTTCATGCGTCCGGCGAATACGAGGAGTCCCTCGACTTGCTGTTCGTGAACATTGGAATGGAACTCGGTTGTTTTTCCGAGTATCTCCCAGTCTTCGTCTAGGTAGCTGGATTGTAGGTTATGCTGCTTCTCCTTGTCTGTTTCCGAGTTGATAGCCTCGATTGTCTCGTTGATCAATTTCTTGGCGCCAGCTAATCCCTGGTGCATTTGCGCCGTGGCGTCCTTGCCTGCAACTTGCAACGCTCGTTCGTACGCCTTCTTGGCTCGTTTGCCGTGGCCTGACTTGAGCATAGCCATGCCCAGTCGAGACCACGCCTTAGCATATTTAGGGTCAAGCTGCGTCGCCACGTAGGCGTCTTCCTCCGCCTCTTCGTACTTTTCCAGCCCCAATAGGGCCGCTGATCTGTTGCAGCGGTACACGGCATTGCCGAGATCGATTTTGATGGCTTCGGTATAGAGGTCCAAGGCCTTTTGAAACTCATTCTTCTTCAGTGCCCCGTTGCCCTTACTCTTGAAGTCTTCAGCCTTGGCCCTTTCTTCCGCCGTCTCCGGCCCTTTCACGCCATCAGTCAGCAGCTTCTCGTCCTTGAGTACGATCTGGACGTGCTTTAGCCACAGCTCGGAGATGATGAGAGTTGCAAGGATCCGCTCCGTGAAGCCAGTATACGACATCCCTCCATCAAGGTGTTTCAGTCGTACTGCTAGCTCTCGTCCTATAATAATTTGCCGTAGGATGTTCCAAAGTCCGATGCAATTTTCGTCTCCTTGGGCCCCCCATCGCAACCCCACGCTCGACGCTGTCGTAAAGTCGGCAAAGATGTCGGTGCGATTAAGTAGGCTATACAGGTCGCCGATCCATCGGTTCCGGTCCCGTGCATACTTTGGTTCGTAGTATACGATGCTGTTAATTTTTTTTTTTTTTTTGTTAGACAAGCCTTGTAGTGGTAAAAACTGTAAAATATCAACGTACCCCATGGTCCCTACGAACTCTTTCAGGTCGAATTCCTCCCTCTCTGGGCTCCACCCGAACTTGCCCGGGTCCGTTTGCAGTTCATTTAACCTGCGAAGTAGTTTCCTAGCGGGCGCCCGGGGTAGTTTAGCGTAGCTGACCATTATTGTATGCTCCCTAGGCTTAGTTTTCTCGAAGTCCCAGCACTCCAACCCATAGCCCTCCACCGTGACAGTGCCGGGATTGAGGTTCTCAAACTTGGCGTGGCTCTCGGGGTCGAGCAATGTATAGTCCTCAGAATCAGGTGATTCGTACTTGTCCCGAGACCGTTTCCTTATGTATTTCTTCTTCTTGTACATCTCTACAGATTGTGTTAGCCGATAGCAAGCGAGGACAACGGCGCGTAGTCTTACCGAATGCTGTGTGCGTTGTCGATACAAAGCCTTTGTCCTGGTCCTCCCAATAGGATGAGAATGATGAATCTCGCTTATCGCCGTCCCAATAAACATGTGCGGAGACGTGTGCGAGTCCAGAAGAAGCCCCAATGAGGCCAATGGTCAGGGCGCCTACGCTCTTTCGCTCCACGTACAACTCAACTTCCCTAAGCCGTTTAGACAACTCATCCATTTCAGGCTCTAGTTCCGCTGCTGGCCCTTGCCCACCACCTTGTCGACCATCCAGCGGGACCTCCACGTTGGCGTCCTCCTGTCCCTCCGCTGCGACATTCTCGGCCGTCGCTTGGCTGCCATTTTCGCCCCGTGTCTTTGAAAGCAGTTCAGTCCTAGCGGATTCGGTTGCACCAAGTGCCTCGAGTCGCAGGCTCGCGCATTCCGAAAGTGGCTCATGCTCTCCGGCCGTAGCCTCCTGCAGCAGCTGCAGCTCCCGCACCTCGAGAGCCTCGCTAATATCGCTCTTCATGGCCTCGGCCGCCCTCAGCTGTGCTTCGGGGAACAGACTCTCGAGACCGTCGTTAAAGCCACGCAGCTCAGTGACAAGCATCTCGAACTTTTTGCGGTCGCGCACCGCCCATACCGTCTTGCGCACCAAGGGCGTCTCGCGCTGTCGTTCCCGCGCTATACGGCGTAGATTATCGTAGGCGCGCTTGAAGACCCCGTCTAGGATCCTCTGGCTCTGCGACTGCGGCAAGTCTTGACTCTCGCCTGCAGTCAGAGCTGGGCTCGCTGGTTGCAAGCCGTAGTAGCCTTGCAACCTGTCCGTATTCTCAAACACGTGTTGGATGCAGCCCAATAGACGGAGTACTGTGCTGCGTACTTCTTCACGGTAAAGCCGCGCATCTGGATTAGATCCAGGCTCTCCGCCGGGTCTTCTGGTCGGTATATTGCCGAGACCTACTGCGTCGCCCCAGCAAATCAGGCGGACGCGCTCAACCGCAAGCTTGACATTCAGGAGCTCGAATTCCATCCCATATTGGCGCGTCGAGTCGACAACCTCGTAAACCTGAACGCAGGATTGCCACAGGGTGGCAACACCGACGACAAGCCCAGCAACATCAGCCATGATAATAGTCCACCTGGCGATCTGGCGACGTGTTGCTTGGTGATGGACTCTCGAAACAGAGCATTGGCATCATTGGGAACTGCACTGGCAGTAGACATGGAGCACTTATTATCTTCGTCTTCTGAGGGGCGCCTTGCAGCACAGCCACCACAAGGCACCTCTGTTATATCTGACATGGAGTTGGGGTAGCAGCGCAGGATAAGACGGCCTCATTCAGCGCCGACTGCGCTAAGCAGTCTGCCCAGGCGGAAAGAATCAGGCAACTGTCCCTCAGGACACATCCTTCAAAATCCGAGCGGTTACATGTGTAGGCATGGACCGTTCTTATAGGTTCCGGTGCACAACATCAATATTCGAAGTGGAAAAACATCAATTGATAGTTAAGATAACGAGAATATACTGTGTACAGTACGTCTGTGCGTTGTGTCGGCCTTACGCTGTAGTTCAGAGCGTACACGGGTACACAGCGAGGCTCATATATCATCCTGTTATGAAATCACCTGCCACCAGCCTTTGACAGCTGCTCATACTAACCGTCGTTGTCTAGCCAACACGAATCCAACTCAAGTCTTGCTTCAAGATCTGATGACGGTCTTGGTACGCGAATCTAGAATCATTTATCTTTCATACTCGCTGAGGGATGTGCCATTAACCAGATCTCGGCATATCGAATTTTATTTGGCATAGTTCCTCAAGAATTTACATGAACGAGCAACACAGGTGCGTTGAACTATGCGCCAGTGTTGACCATCAGTCGTTTCCATCACAACATAGCACAACACGACATCCCGCAATCCCCGAACAGTGAAGGACGAGCACGAGTGGCGTTAACTTATGGGAGGTATAAGTGGGGGATTTCTGTATCATCGCCTCTTTCATCATGTTGGCGCCTAGATTATTACCTCGCCGCGGGCTCGGCGTGACTCTGGCATTGTTTGTGTTTATACTATTCGCCGCATACCAAATCCTTGGGATTCCTGCGGCATCGCTGGGATATCGCCAACCTGATATCCTAGTTGATAGGAGAGAAAAGGAACAGACACCGTTACGGGATCCACCAACACCAGAAGCGCAGCAAGAGGAGACCACTATCGAGGAGAGTCGTGGAGATGGGAGCGGACAAGCCGACGAGACAGACATCTCCCACGCCCGGGATGATGAGCCTGCGGATGATGTTGTTGCGGATTCGAAGCTTCACCCGATTCTACAGCTTGTGAAACAAGCCGACAAAGAAAGAGAGGGGATTCTATCTAGACAATCTACAACCCTCGAGGATGCCGTCGCGGAATATCGAAGGAGGTACAAAATTGCGCCGCCGCCGAACTTCGACAAATGGTACGAGTTCGCCAAGGAGAGGAACGTCATGCTCATTGACGAATTCGACATGATTCAGGAGATGCTCACGCCTTTCTGGGGCTTGAAACCAGAAACCCTTCGAAAAAGGGCTGCAGAGGCACTGGGGTATAGCAACCATCTCATCGGCATATTGATTCGCGACCACCAGGTGGTCCTTCAGCAGGGTGGTAAGGCATGGGAGAGAAAGGCCCTTGGGCAGATGCTGAGCAACATTACGCAGTATTTGCCGGACATGGATCTTGCGTTTAATGAGTTTGATGAGCCGCGGGTGGTGTTGCAGCATGACGACCTTTCTAGACTGGTCGCTAAAGGGAGGGACGTCAGTATGGCGGCTGCGGCGGCGAACCAGGGGCTCTCTAATAGTTTTACAAAGGACATAAAGGGGCTTGGTAATGGAAAGTCCATTCGGGAGGTGTCTAATAGCCGCTTCGTGAATGTAGGGAGACAATCCGCATGGGCCATATCTCGCATGAGCTGCCCCCCAGATAGCCCTGCACGCTCCCTCGAGGACGGCGAAGACGACTTGGTGGACGATACGAAAGGCTACTGCACCGAAGGCGAGCTCTGTTTCATTTCCAACATGACGGCCTTTACCGACATCTGCTCGAGTCCATCCTTCCGGTCCAACTACGGCTTCTTCGACAGACCCAACGCTTTCAGCGTCACGCACGACCTCGTCCCCATCTTCTCCCAATCCAAGCTATCCACATACTCCGACATCCTCTTCCCCTCCCACTGGTACTGGGCCAACAAAGTCCCGTACAACGAATCCTCCGACAGTCCCTGGTCCTCGAAGCGCGACGAGCTCTACTGGCGCGGCTCCACAACTGGAGGCTTCAGCCGCTGGGGTGGTTGGCGCCATCACCACCGCCAACACTTCGTCCAAACCCTCAACGACGCCTCCACTGAATCCCTCATCCTCACCACACCACAAACCAATGAATCCACAACAACCGAACCCCCCTTCCTCGCCGAAAAACAACCTCTCGAAACTCACGCCCACCTCTTCAATGTCACCTTCTCCCACATCGGCCAATGCGACCCAGGCGACTGCTCCGCCCAACGCCACGCCTTCACGCTCGCACCCTACGCCGCCCAGCACGACGCCTGGGCCTCCAAGTTCCTCCTCGACCTCGACGGCAACGCCTTCTCGGGGCGGTTTCAGGCCTTTTTGAGGAGTCGAAGCCTCGTGTTCAAGTTTGCTCTGTTTAGGGAGTGGACGACCGCGAGTTGGCTCGGTGCTTGGAGGGACTATGTGCCGCTTTCGCTGGGCGGTGGGGAGTGGGTTGAGGCTGTGAGGTATTTAGCTGAGGAAGAGGAGGGGAAGTCTGTTGCTGAGGCGATGGCGGAGGGGAGTAGGGAGTGGGCCGGGAGGGTGTTGAGGAGGGAGGATATGGAGGTTTGGTTCTTTAGGTTGTTGCTTGAGTGAGTTTCCCCCTTTACGTTTCCTCGTCTCTTTTTGGGTTTATGTTTCTTCCTGGAAACAAAACCTCCCACGGTTTTGCCGACGCTGTTATCTACGACTTGCTAACTTGAACTGGGATAGATATGGGAGAGTCATTGATGATAATAGGGAGAACATTGGCTTTACCCTGTGAGAGCGAGTGTATATATGGCATCTTAAATGATTTTAGATACCCTAGCTTGTAGGGGATGATTTGATGACGTGCATATTGGGATTGGCATTTCGCATTGGAGTTCGGGCTTTGTTTTTCTTCTTTTCTGGTATATAGGAGGAAGCTAGACAGAATATCCCCTTACGATATTACCATCGCATTGAAAAAGGAAACTTTCGCATCATACTTGCAGCCTGATTATCACCATTGTCATTGAACTTGAAGAATTGGAGGGCTGTATCTACGCAGTACCATGCCTGGCCAGTATATGACCTTTTTAATCATCGGGTATCCCATAACCTCGATACTAAACATTCCTTCCTCGCATCATTACATGTGGCCACTTCCGATTTTCCCTCATTCCCCTTCAAAAAACCATCTCCGTCAAGGCATCTCGTCACTCGTCGTGCCAAGCCATCTCATCACTCGTCCTCATCACCTTCTGCGTCCTCTTCATCAGAACGCGATCCTCCATTCCTCGCAGGCGATGAATTATCCCTGCGGCGCTCGCCATCCGCACCACCATTCGTCTTCTCGGCACCGTTCGCCCTCTCCTGCTCACCGTCCTCCTCCTCTTCATCCCAGCCATGAGGGTGCTCCTTGTACTTAAGCGCGTGCTCCCTAAGCTCATCGCTAGGATCCTCAACGGTAACCTCGAGCTGGTCCACCACCGCCTGGCCATCGTCCGCCTCGAGACCCCTAGTAAGGTCGATTCGCTTCTGTCTCTGAGGTCGAATGGTGGAGCGTTGCATCACGGGGTAGTACCAAACCGCCTTCTGTCCCTCGATATCTCCATCGCTGTAGCCCATGATGAGTTCGTGGCTGTACTTGGTCTTGTGGTCGAGTTCAGTCTCCTTGACAGTCTCGTACGCACGCAACCGGTCGAATTGGAAGCAAGGGCCAGATTCGCCCTGTGCTGTGTAAAGCTCCTCTTCACCGTTTTCTGGATTGTCAATGTCGAACTTGGCCCTGAACCGCTGGGCATCCTCGACCGTCTTCGTCAGGTAGTAGTCGTAGTTCGTGCAAGGCGCCGGCTTCGAGTGGTTAGTAGGGTCACGCTCCCACATCTCCATCGCCTCCGCATAAGCCGCATCCTCGGCAGGGGTCCGATCGCAAGGCTTGAACAAGCCACTAAGGAGACGCGTATCGTAAGAAGTACCGCTGTGCACGGGCGCATTGAGGAATTTGACTGTGACGTAGGCGCCAGCATCGGGGAACGAGTCCAAGTCGGGAAGAATGGGGAAGACGTCGACAACCTTCGCGTTCTTCTTCAGAGGGTGCTTCAGCTTGCTGGGGTCGTTGAGATACTTCTCAGCCACCTCGAATCCGTGATCGATCTTTCGACGAATGTTAGCGGGCGAATCGTCAGGTTCGGGCGCGGGACGCTTCTCCGGGCGGCGAAGGTTGTCTTTGTTGATAAGGGCGCCGCCTCCGGAACGGCGGATCGTGGAAGAGATGTATTCGGTTCGGCGAAGGAAGGAGACGGGCTGGTCGCCCATTTTCGAGCGGGAGAGAGATGCGAGGGGACGGAGGAGTGCTTTGTCGTGAGGGTGGACGGAAGGGGTTTCATTCGGCGCTTGGATCGCTAAAGGGGAGAATATTTAGAGACGCGGTTGGGATAATCCATGTTTAGGGGCAGGTAGACACATACAGCTCTCGTCACCATCAAAAATGCCAGGCATGCCGACGAGGTCCAAGGGCATACCCAATTCGGCATCCGCCTCGATATTCAAGGGCTGCTCGCGGACCAGCCGCGACGCGAAGCCCGGCGTGGTGTACTGCCCACTCGAGAGGCCAGTGTTCGGGATGTCAAGAAGCTTCGGGGGGATCGAAGGCGGAGGGAGGGCGTTGGAATAGCGAATCCTCGCGATGAAGTCTTGGTGGATAACCCGGCCACCGCCGGACGATGAAGATTTGCTCATTGCGTCGAATTTGGATGGAATTATCCCTCTTGGATCTGAAGTCAGTTGCAAGAAAGGACGTGGATGTGAGGGGGAGAATTGGAGTGCTGTGGCGGGTTTCAGCACGAAGTTGGGATGAAGTCGCGGCTTGGGGGGCGTGATGGAAGAAAAAGTGACTAGGGTCTAGCGCGAGGCTGAGATTTGCGGAATGTACGAACCTGCCAGGGGAGCGCTGGTCGTTGCTGCCAATTGCGCACAGTTCCGCTGACTCTCAGCACGGAGCGAACTCCACCTCCAAGGAGAATCGAGAAGTTGTGATCAGCTGCATGCGGAATACTGAGGTATTATTTCAATAATTCCTGAAATATCGAATTGGTAATTCTCAGATTCTGTAAAGCTTCCGGGTTATCTATTCGCCAGTCTGTCTGTGCCCAGCAAACGTTCAATAACCAGGCAGCTGCCAGCGATGGAGACACGAAACTTCATAGCAAGAATGAACTTTCGAATATTCATTAAAAAAGCTCTATAATTCTGTCCAAGCCATACATCAATGTTTTTACAAGGCCCACCCAGTAACCAGGGTTTTCGCATCGCCGGCCTCCAAGTCGTAACATTATTCCAGCCAGATTTGATGGCTGTGCCCCGCTCCCAACCCAACTGCCATTTTCACCGAAACCTTGGTAAGTATCTGAGTAGTGATACTCGGATCGCGAAAGAAAGAAGGGGAAAAAAAAAAGGCTCTGTCCTTAGTTGCTGTTCTTGACATAGCTCTTCTTTCCGAAGGAGAAGGGAACGTAGCGGTACTTGATCATGTGCTGAATCTGCCTCCTCACTACAACACCGACACGCGTTAGCACAAATCCTGGCAGGCTGCAGGACGAAGGATGAGGGGACTAAGGGGCGAAACTGACTCGTCAAGACGAAGAGAATGATCCAGTACATGACAAGGACGGGCCAGAAGACTGGCACGTTGAAAATTTCGAACCAACTGCACAAGAAGGCAATGCCGATGGCGCGGGTAGCCCAGTACCAGAACTTGAACTCGGGAAGACGGCGGATGAAGGGCTTGAATTCGTCATCGGCTTTGGTGGGGAGACCGCCCGCAGCGCCATCCTCCATGTCTTGGTCTAAGGCATCGCTCGAAGGGTCAAATTTGGGTTGCAAGAAGGCTAGGAAGAGGTTCAGAAGGTAGATTCCGAGAGCGTAGGCCACTGCGATTCACATGTTAGAAATGACTGTTATCAGGCTCGTCGCTTTTGGCAGCCCTGGAGATGCAGGATTTGGAAAACCAGGACTCGAGGTGTTCATACCGATGTACCAGCCTTGCGCAACAAAAATTCGGATGAAAAATAACACCAGGAAGGTCGCCGTTCCTACCCATCGATATAATACGAAAGGTGTTGACTGATCGAGGAGAGCTTGGTATCTCTGCTCACGAAAGTTAGCGAAACGGCCCCCGGGAAGCCCGGACATGTATCTCCTAGACAAACTTGCCCTCTGAAGATTGGAGGTGTGTGTAGAGACAGCCTCAAAAGGCGTCTGTTCCGGCTCAATCGAGTTCATCTTGAGGTGGAAAATAAGGTCTAGGGACGCGAAGACGATGCGGACAGGCTGGCGCGAAGCGTAAGGGCCAAAGAGGAGAGTCCGTGTCAAGTGACGGAGGATCGATGCAGATCTCGAAATAAAAGTATTGTAGATTGATTAATTCCCTGACGGAGACTTGCAAGGGCCTAATAGAGAGAGCTCCGTTCCTCAACTCTGCGAAAAAGAACTATCGCGAATTTGGTTGAAAGGGGGAAACTATACGTGCCTAGGGGGAAGAGGCGATTTCTAGCTACTTCGTACAATTAAAATTCAGCCACGTAAGTTTGCGACACAGCACTAAACAGGCAGGAAGCGTCTTCCAGGGGGGCTTAGCCTTTGCTGCAATTGAACCTATTCAATTGTGCATGCAAATGTGTCAAGGCAGAGTGGATACTTTAGTCATAAGTGGGGCTTCGTTATGCCTTCGCTCTGAACTCTACCTTGGTCTTTTCCACAGCTGCTAACAGCTGTTTGTTCGGCGCTGTAAGCCCAATCTGAACCGAGGTGACCCGGGACAACATGAAGCGGGAGCTGGTTAGTAATGCCGACCGAAAGCCGATAGTTTCCAGCTCTCCAATAGTTCTTTCATGATGTTTGCAGCTTGCCAACTTGGAATTAGAAAGATTTGACCTTGGAAGCAATCGCAATTTGCATTGATGCTACTTGGTTATAAGTGCGTCTCCTGCTGAAGCAATTGCCCTCATTAAACGCCTACCTGCCTCGCATTCCCATCTTCAAGTGATATATCCATCACTTGAAGCTCCCCACCCCTCCCCCCAAGTTCCACAAGAGCTCTATCAGCCAGGATGAACACTGCCAGGTGCTTGAGGCCAATTGCCTCGCGATTCCAGCCCACCACTCTTCCCCGCGTGGTGCGTCGCTATTCTTCCAACGCCGCCTACGAGTACATTCAGGTTTCCAAGCCCAAGCCTGGTGTTAGCCAAGGTATCTAGCTCCCCCGTCCCCCCATAACGATTTCCCCAGCGTCATATATCGGTGCTTAACATTGCAAATTATAACAGTCACTCTCAACCGCCCCAAGGCCCTCAATGCCCTGTGCACGCCGCTCATCAAGGAGCTGAACCAAGCCCTTACTGAACTCAATGCGTCGGACGACACCTCCGTCATCATCCTCACCGGCTCCGAGCGCGCCTTCGCCGCTGGCGCTGATATCAAGGAGATGGCCCCGCTCACGTTCTCCAAGGCCTACACCGAGTCCTTCATCGAGTCGTGGTCTCTCCTCACCACCCAGGTCAAGAAGCCCATCATCGCTGCTGTCTCGGGCCACGCCCTCGGTGGTGGCTGTGAGCTCGCTATGATGTCCGACCTCATCTACTGTACCGAGAAGGCCAACTTCGGCCAGCCCGAGGTCAAGCTCGGTACCATCCCCGGTGCCGGAGGCAGCCAGCGTCTGACTAGGGCCGTTGGCAAGTCCAAGGCTATGGAGATCATCCTTACTGGCAAGTCCTTCTCTGGTGTCGAGGCTGCCCAGTGGGGTGTTGCGGCGAGGGCGTTCCCTACCTACGAGGCGCTCATGGAGGAGACTCTCAAGACGGCTGAGACCATTGCCGGATACTCTCGAGTTGCCGTCCAGGCGTGCAAGGAGGTCGTCAACAAGAGCCAGGACCTACCCCTTAGGGATGGTGTTGAGTACGAGAGGAGGGTGTTCCACTCTCTGTTCGGAAGCGAGGATCAGAAGGTCGGCATGAAGGCCTTTGCGGAGAAGAAGAAGCCCGAGTGGACCCATTCGTAAAGTCGGGAATGGGGGGGTAGGAGTGCCACGTTGACAATACTGTGTTGATATTGTACAATAGTATAGTACAATAGTATACGGCTTCTTGGCTACCCTACCTGTGCTCGCATTTCTAGAATTTCGGTCTTGCCAGTAGAGTGATGAAAACGTAATTCAGGCCGCCTACGACGATGGCAACGAGGCCTTGGCTTTGAACGCCTGATATAGCGAACTGGTCTATGCTCCAAGGTTCAAGAGAGGGTGGGTTACAACTCATAAGAAAGGTGTTCCTCGCCAAGTGCACTGGGCCAGGGCTGCTGGCAGCCACCTATCATGGAAATCAATGCGAGCCGGGCATCCTTCCATTTGTGCATCAAGTAATCCGCCTTAGTTGGGCACTGAGATGCTTAGAGTCTTGCCACATCAGTCATTTCGCAGAAATCAAAATGCATATGTCTGTCTCGCCCAACTCGCATGCTTTCCTCTGCACGTCTTACAAGTTGGCTAAAATAGTCTGGTTTGGTAATAGCCATGGGGCATCGGGTTGGTTCAAGTGTGCCTGACTCGAGGATCAGATCCTTGCATCAAAATGGCGGCACCGTTACAGAGGTATTATACAATAAATGAGCCTATCCGCCACGGTTACTTCGTACTTCCCGCCATTTTGCAGGGTTTAGCTCTGAACCCCAATTATTTCCCCCCCTTTGACCCATTCACATCCACGGCGTACAATACTCGTCGTGGGATTGATGGAACCGACCCCGATTTAAGCTTTAACTCTATCGCCATTCTTCCTGGGCTAGAGAGGTCCCCTGGGAGGGGCACGTAATTACGACAGATGGATATTCCGAGACCAGGTCTCGACCTCGAGAAGGAACTCACTTGCTCGGTAAGCTGATCGTCCCGTCGATCCTGTGCCCGCCCGTGTTCATTTCCCCCCAAGTTTCCATCCTTCTCCTGGTGCATCCTGCGACCAGGGTTGGGGTTCCATCCCCACCTCTAAATCCGAAGCCGTCTAACTCAACGATACCTCCGTCTCTAGATCTGCACGGAGCTTCTGTATCAACCTCTCACCCTTCTCGATTGCCTGCACACCTTTTGCGGTGCCTGTCTCAAAGACTGGTTCAGCTTCCAAGCCGCCTCCGCCCAAGATGCGCCGACCCCTCCCGCCCCGGGCACCCCCATCTTCACCTGCCCCTCATGCCGCTCCGGCGTGCGGGACACGAGGCATAATGCCACCATCGCCACGCTGCTCGATTTATACTTGAAGGCGAACCCGGAGAAAGATCGCACCGATGCCGAGAAGGAGGAGATTGCGGCCAAGTTTAAGCGGGGGCAGGAGGTGTTGCCCAAGATTAACTTGGAGAAGTCGCCGGAACAACTGAGGGCTGAAGAGGAGGATCGTAGGCTGATGGAGGAGGTGCGGGCCATGAGCTTGAGGGAGGTGGGAGTCGAGTCTTCGTTGGCGCCTGCTTCGAGGAGAAGGAGGGGCGAGAGCAGGGATGCGAGCCAAGACAGCCGCACGAGAAGGGCGCGTGAGAGCTCTACGAGGCCGCGGGTTGAGGAGGGGGGAGGACGGACCAGGAGCAGGCACCCTCCCGATAGTAGTAGGCCGTCGGAGGAACGGAGACGTCGACGAAGCGAGTCGAGACGACGGCCCGATGAGACGGCGGCAGCGGCGGTGGAGGCGAGGACGCGGCAGATTGAACATCAGTCGTCGATCCGGTCACTCATCGGCTCTACAAACATGAGTGAGCGGGATATCGAGCGCGAGATTGAAGAATTTGCTCGTCAGATCCAGGAGGAGGGGATTCTTGACGGACTGGACCTTGATAATATCGACCTCGAGAGGGATGATGAATTGAGTCGGAGGATCACGGAGGCATATAGGAGGCGGCAGAGGGAAAGAGCAAGGCAGCAAGAATCTGCTAGAGAGTCTGGTCGGGAATCCGGTAGAGAGTCTGGTAGAGAGTCTGCTAGGGAGTCTGCTAGGGAATCTGGTAGGGAATCGACACGGGCCAACCCCGCCGTGACAGACCCGCCGCCGGAGCCGAACCCGCCGGACGCACAACGGCCCAGAGAAGGTGATCGCGGAGCCGGCCGGCGAAGGAACTCGGCAGGGGCTAGGATGCACTCCGAGGACCGTAGCCGGACGCAGCAAGGCTCTCACCACCTCGGGGTTCAAGAGGAACCTCGACATCGCCGGAGGACGGCCAGTTCTTCACGTACTTCCACAGCCCCAGTCAACCCTAGCCCGATAATTGCTCCGACTGCTACTCGATCGCAAACCGATCTCAGAAGCCATACGCGTCCCGCGAATGTCACCAATCCGAGGGCTGTACTTACTGACAGTCGGGGCTCGAGCTCACCTGTGACCGTGCAGAGCCCAGCAGAAGGATCTCACTTGTCCTTTGCGAGCAGAGTACCTCTTCAAAATAAGACCGGCGTTGGGCCTCCGGAGCTACCTAGCCCCACTCGCATGCAGAGACCTCGTCGGCCCACCGAACTGTCGCTCGCGAATCGCTCTACTCACAGCAGCCCTCTCGACAGCCCGAACTCCCCCGCCCCTCAACGACCCCCACTCGTATTTATAGAACCGGCAATCAGCTGCTCGCGGTGCAACAAACAAAACATCGAGTACAGCGTTCACTATAATTGTGGGATTTGCGCGGGCGGGAACTGGAATATTTGTCTGGATTGCTACCGAGGCGGCAGGGGCTGTCAGCACTGGTTCGGGTTCGGCTATGTTGCCCTTACGAAGTGGGAGAAGGCACGCGGGGCAAACCCTAGCATTGAGCCATTCCACATACTCAGGGCAAGCCGCTACCTTCCGCCCATGATACGCCCCGTCAGGGGAGATGACGGGTGGCTACGTACGCCGGAGGACCCGATGGAAAGATTACAGAGCGGGACGTTTTGCGACAAGTGCTTGGCGTGGTCCAACGGCTGCTACTGGAGGTGCGATACCTGCAATGACGGTGACTGGGGCTTCTGCAACAACTGCGTCAACCAGGGCCGCTGCTGCTCACATCTGCTCCTACCATATGTCTATCAACCACCCTCGACGCACAACACGCCGCCCGCAAGCCCTCGACCCCCGAAGCTCCCGCACAACACGGCTATTTTTACCGGATCCTCTGCTACGAACCTGAGCAGTTTCCAGTCCCTGACATTTATGACGAAGTGCGATATCTGCCAGGACCAGATCCCACCCACGCAGAGCCGGTATCACTGCTTCGAATGCGTGAGTTCTGTCGATCCGGACACGCAACCGGGCGACTACGATGTTTGCGTCTCCTGCTACACGGACCTCGTCAGCCGGCGGCGGATTAGCCCCGAAAACGGGCCGAGGGGTTGGAGAAGGTGTTTGGCCGGTCACAGGATGGTCATGATGGCATTCCAGGAGAGCACAGTGGGACAGCGGAGGTATATTGTGCGCGATCTCGTCGGCGGACGCCGGCTCCGGCCCAACCCTGTCGAGGGAACCTCGGCGCTGGTTTCCTGGTGTTGGCCGCAAGGCGACCAGAAGCTGGGACGGCTGGTTACGACGGACGTGGCCGCTACGGCACCGGCTGTCCCCGAAGGGGGTGGTGCTCTGCCAGAGGGGGTCGTGCGCGTCCAGACCTTCCCGCCAGACGGAGGACTGGGGCGAATAGCCAGGGCAAGATGGGGTTGGCTCCCAATACACCGCCAACGGGGAGAAGACGAGCTATATTTCCCACGGAATGCGGAGATTCGCGAAGTTGAGGAGGTTAATGACGAGTGGTACGTTGGGTCTTATATGGGAAATGTGGGCATATTTCCTGCGCCGTACGTGGTGCTTTTCTCGACATGAAGCTGGGGGTGATGGAATATCATGATGACGATTCAAGAATTGCTTGTATGATTTCTATATCTACATAGCCATGCGTAACGTTGGAAAGGGCATTTTCAATATTTTGGAACCTCACAATTGAAGAGTAAATATTATATGGCATACGAAATCGAGCTTGAGCCCTGGAGATGGAGACAGACAGGGTTGCATGCGAGGCATTGGGGCTGTTTCCCGAAATGTCTTAGCGGCCGATGACGAGATCGAGAGCGCCGGAATAGCGGCTTTTTCTGACCCCACCGGCTCCCGACATTTTATTGATTACATTAAACAATTGAAACCTTGAAAGCTGTGGTATTTCCTGGTATTTCCTCCCGCGATCCCGACAACCCCGAGGAAACTTCCTCTCTTCTACACCTCACACATTTGTTTTTCCCCTCCAGTGTCGGTCAATTGGGTCCTAGGAAGTCTAGGTCGCTGCCCTGTCCTCCTCACTTTTCCCCTCGAGCCACCTTTCCTTCTTCCTCTCCGAGCCTCCGACATCGCTTCATCTGCCATGTCTCAATTTCCAATCATGCTTCGACAGGGTGTTCTGCGGAGGGGCGTCCGCATGTTTGCGACGGCAGTTGCTCCGCGCGAGCCCAGCGCGCATACGATCGCCGTGTCGAAGGCGCAGGGTATTTCCAACAACCTGACTGAAGGTAACAACACACACTCTCTCTAACCTTGACACTCGTGGTGGTACGACCTCGCTAACCTCCCAATCCAAACTCCCAACAGCCATCGGAAACACGCCTCTCATCCGCCTCACCCACCTCTCCAACGAAACCGGCTGCAACATCCTCGGCAAAGCCGAATTCATGAACCCAGGCGGCTCGATCAAGGACCGCGCAGCCCTCTACGTAGTCCTCGACGCCGAAGAGCGCGGACTCCTGCGCCCCGGCGGCACCGTCGTCGAAGGCACGGCGGGCAACACCGGCATCGGCCTCGCCCACGTGTGCCGATCGCGAGGTTACAAGCTCGTCATCTACATGCCCAACACACAGTCCCAAGGCAAGATCGATCTCCTGCGACTCCTCGGCGCAGAGGTCTACCCCGTGCCCGCCGTCGCCTTCGAGAACCCGGAGAACTACAACCACCAGGCGAGGAGGCACGCCGAGGCTCTCGACAACGCCGTGTGGACGAACCAGTTCGATAATATTGCCAACAGGAGGGCGCACATCGAGACTACGGGCCCCGAGATCTGGACTCAGACCGAGGGCAAGGTCGATGCGTTTACCTGCTCGACTGGCACGGCGGGGACGTTTGCCGGCGTTACGCGCTATCTGAAGACCGTTTCGGACGGGAGGGTCAAGGCCATCCTCGCCGACCCCCCTGGCAGCGTGCTCTACTCGTACATCACCTCGGGCGGCAAGCTCACCGAGCGCTCTGGGTCTTCCATCACCGAGGGTATCGGCCAGGGCCGCGTGACGGATAACTTGAAGCAGGACATCGACCTCGTCGACGGCGCGGTGAGCATCAGCGACGAGAAGAGCATCAACATGGTCTACAGGTGTCTGGACGAGGAGGGTCTCTATCTCGGTGCTAGCTCGGCGCTCAACGTCGTCGCTGCTAAGGAGGTTGCCGAGAAGCTGGGCAAGGGGAGTACCGTTGTGACGGTGCTTGCTGATGGTGCTTACAGGTACGCCGATAGGCTGTTCTCGAGGAAGTGGTTGGAGAGCAAGAACCTTTTGGGCGCGATTCCTAAGCATCTGGAGAAGTATATTGTACTACCTTAGGGAGAGAGGGAGACATTGAGGTTTCTCTTTGTGTCGTATTTCTGGGTCAACCAGCGGTCGTCATATACGCATATATATACCAATATAGCATTTTTGTACATCGTTTCTTTCTTGAATTATTTTTAAGAAATGAGAACCGGTTTCGGTTGTAAATAAAAGACACGTAGGTCGATTTGTAGATATACAGCTTTAGTTGTTTTAAACCCTACATCTTTTACATCTCCTGAGCTGATGCCCATGATTTTCTAGTTTCCCTCTATTATACACGAATCTGCAGCATACATCCCTTCTCGTCCACGCGGAGAGAAAGATCTCCTTAATCTACCAAAACTCAAGCCTTCTTTGCAATGAGCAGATCATAGACATCCCAACCCCTCTTCGCCTTCACATCCGCCGCCTTGTCAGCATCCAGATCGCGCTTCAACAGCTCCGCAATGGGCTGCAACTGAGCCGCGAGCTCCGGCGCGACCACCTTCTTCGCCAACTCGATGCCGTTGAGGACGAA
Source organism: Scedosporium boydii (assembly GCA_002221725.1). Lineage (NCBI taxonomy): Eukaryota > Fungi > Ascomycota > Sordariomycetes > Microascales > Microascaceae > Scedosporium > Scedosporium boydii. The sequence continues at coordinate 154,645 of NJFT01000077.1, forward strand.
GCTTCCGACGGAGATGCGGTTCGTCGTAGACTGGGAAAGGTAGCCGTCATCCTCCTCCTGGAACATAAGAACCTCGGTGTACTTGGATTCGGGGCTAAGCTTAGACTGGTGGATCTCCTGAAGACCCCTCCCAGCGGGCCATACGTGAACGAGGGTCTCGGCGAGCTCGGCGACCTTCCCGTCCTCGTCTTTGCAGTCCTGGTGGTAGACGGCGCGGGCGGCGGCCATGTGGAGAACCTGGCCGACGACCTGGGGCTCACGATGCAGGGGGATGCGTCCGGGCCACGTGGGGTTCTTCGCGTGGTCGTCGTCCTCCATGAGTTCCCTGAGCATAATAGCCCACTTCTTCGCCTTCGCCGTCTCCTCCTCGGCGAACTCGCTCCTGACGGCTCCCATCTGGATCCAGTACAGGATTTGGTCGGCGCGAGGCAGGGTCCTGATCCTCAAATCCGACTCCTTGACGTTCCTCAACGCGTCGATAATGGCGTAGATGTTTCCCGAATTACCGGCATTGGTAATGATGTCCTTGATGTCGGCGGTCCGAATGAGCCGTCCGGCGGTCCTGTAACCGGCCAGCATCCGCGAGAGATTGGCCCAGTCTTCGCGCGTGGACATGAGACGGACGGCTTGGCGCATGAGGGGGCGGGAGGCAGGGATCGTGCCGTTGTGGAAGTCGAGCGTGTCGAAGCGGTGCTCGTAGCCGTCGACCTCGATGACGATGGGGTCGACTTGTAGCTTTTGGCGGTATTTTTCGTTGAAGACGATCTTGCGCTTCTTCTTGGGGAGGCGCGCGGGGAGGATGATTTTGTGGAGCATCTCGGTGAGGACGGCGTCGAGTTCGGGGCTGGAGGTCTTGTCGAAGATGACTTTGCTGGCTGGGAGGCAGAGGGGAAGTTGTAAGAAATTGCGTACTTCTCGGGGGAGAGAGAAAGTAAGATACGGTCAAGGAGTGCGTAGGAAACTTACAGAGTGAGTTTGACGAGGTGAACGTCCTCTGTTGGTGCCATAATTGCTGGGCGACTATGCTCACAGAGCCATTCTGTATTATCCGACTCGACGACGACGAGGCTGCCCTGAGGGCGCTCGCGAAGGGGTGCCGAAGCATCTTGCTCAGGCACAACCAAGAAGGCTGCGCGGTGGAGGGCCCTTAGAAAATCCCTTGGGAATTGAGGGATGTCGTCGGGGAGAATGATTCCTGGAGGTTAGGCTGAGCGTAGTTCTGAATAGCTCTCTGCCCGTTCCTCGTTTCGCTGGTCTCGTGTCTCCAAAATTTGTCGATGGACTTGGGCCAATGGCTCGACAAACGGTAGCTCCTGCCAATTCGGCTGAACTTCGGAAGACACCATCTGCGCTTCCAATTGGCCAGAACATGCCATCCCAGCCAATCAGACGCCCCAATGTACCAAGAACCAAAGCTCGTCTTCGACTCCATCAATTTTTTTGATCTCAAAAAACCTCGAACGACTCTCGCAAAAACTGTCACGAGGTTTCGGTTCCCCGAAGCCACCGCATCGCAACCATGAACGCGTTACCGATCCGGCGGCCTCTCGGCTGCCTCAAGACGATCCTGCGTCAAACGCGTTATCACCGCCAAATCCAACGCACCTTCGCAACCGAGACCTCTTCCTCAGAACCCCCGACCTCGACGCCATCCACCACGACATCCCAATTCCGTCTCCGTACGTTCCCGAACCACCATCCTCTTTGAGAACTCTTTCAAAACCCAGTCCTCCACAACTAACATTGCCATACACAGACAAGCCGAAAACCCACAAACCAACCCCCTTCGCCGTCTACGCCCCCCCCTCCCATCCCGCCCCAACGACCCCCAAAGACCCCATGCCCCCCTTCCACGCCACCTCCATCGCGACCCTCGACCCCACCGGCGCCCGAACGGCCCTCTTCTCCAAATCACGCCCGGACCGCGCCAAGGTCGGCGACGTGCTCATGGTGACGACCCACCGTGGCGAGCCCTTCGCCGGCGCGTTGATGCAGATCCGTCGCCGGGGCGTCGACACGGCCATCCAGCTCCGGGGCAACCTCATGAAGACGGGTGTCGAGATGTGGTTCAAGATTTACTCACCCGCCGTCATGGGCATCGATATCATCTGGAGGAGGCCCAAGCGCGCGAGGAGGGCTAGGTTGACATATTTGCGGAAGAAGAAGCATGATATGGGGAGTGTGGATCATCTTGTTTGGGCGTGGAAGAGAGAGAGGAGTCAGTTGCGGTCATCGTATAAGGGGAGGCATTTGGGGACTGTGTTTGAGAGCTCGTAGGTTTTGGGGGGAGATGGCAGAAGGGGGTGAATGTGTGTGTCTCCCTCTTCCCTCCTCTCCATGAGTGTATGTTTGTTGTATGATGGATGGTTCAGGTGCAGAGTAGGAGCTGGGAGGCATGCATATGTCTTTCTTTTGTAAGGGAGACTAAGCTTCCTCCTCTTGTCAGGACTAGTTTGTGTACAATATATAGAAAGGTAAATGCTCGTTTGGCCTATGTATCTCCTCCAACATTATGCCTAGCCCCCTCTACGAAACTCGTTTGCTATAGCGTCATCACCGCTTACCCTCTACTAATCGGGACACTAAAGTAGTGTAAATATTAGATAGCCAGCGCTTTCCCAGTTTTATTCCAATCCAATACGCCAGGTCCTTGTCTATCTAGAGAGGTATATATATATATGTAATATTCTAGTAATGCTGCGCTCGGCCGTCCGCTCGTTTTCTTCTTTAGCATTGGTCATTCAGGCGATCGAACAAAAGTGCAAAATTCAAAAAATCAGTCTTCAAGGTATACAAAAAGACGGTAAAACTCAAAAGGTCCCTCCCATATGCGCCTGTGGATCGCGATTAATTTTTTCTTTTCACCCTCGCTCGGAGAATAGTTAAACAAACCAAAAAGACGATGAAAGGTTAAAGGAATACCAATTCCCAAACATTTTAACGCCGACGTCGGGTGACCCCATCGTCAGTCCAGGGCTCAAGTCATTATCCTCCAAAAGACGCCCGCCTCACTGCGGAGGAGCCTCCCGTGTAGGTCTTGGCTCGTGTCACAGGGTGAACGCTCTCGACATCGTCGTCTTCATCCGAAGCTGCCACCGTGGCCGCCCTCCGCAGGGGAAGATCGTAGGGCAAAGTATCGACAGACATTCTCCGGTCCATCTTGGCCGGGAGGCTGGGTCCAGGTTGCAAGATCTGCGCAAATATACTGGTGGTAGGTCGCTCAATCGTCCGCGGTCTTGTCGTGGTGGAAATACGCCGGGAGAGGCCGGTAGCCGAGGCCGTTGACACGGCCGTGCTCGTCCTTGGCAACAATCCTGGGGCGGGCTCCGCTGCTTCCTTGGCGAAGCGAGACTCACTAGGAAGCAGAATCGCACGATCGAGGCTGTATGGTAGACCACGGTGACGACCACGGATCTCCGTCGCGATGATGACGAGCTTCCCGACGGTGCTAAACTGGGAGGCGAGCGACGCGTCAACCGTGTGGTAACCCATACTCATACCGACGGTGCCGTACGCACTAATCACCTCGAACAAGACGTCGAACAAACTAAAATCTCTCCGCTCCAACCGACTGGCCTCGGAAATAGACAGAATAAAGAGCGACAGGAACACGAACCACATATCGAAAGATAACTGGCGTCGCAAGTGACTGCTGATGTAGTTCATTGTGCTCATTCCGAATGCGTCGTCCTCGGCGTGTGGGGCGTATATACCCAATGACATCTCCTCGTATACGTTCGTTCCACGCATCGAAATGGCGGTCGGGAAGACGGAGATATACATCATGAAGAGGTAGAGCATCTGGGCGCCGGGGTTGAGTAAATTGATGGGAAGACAAGAAAATCCAGCCGTTCTCGTGGACGCTGCCTGGAAAAGGCCATTGACGATCCTAATATTCCAGGGCAAGTCTTGGATTACAGGATTGTTAAGCTAGTTCGGCAGATGATTTTATCAGCGACAGTTCAAAGAAAATTGGGACAAAGAGTCCAGTCAAGTAAGATCCCCAGGAAGCAGGGATTAAAAAAAAAAAAAAAAAAAAAAAAAAACAAAAAAAAAAAAAAAAAAAAAAAAAAAAAAAAAAAAAAAAAAAAAAAAAAAAAAAAAAAAAAAGAGACCACTTACATCAAGGATCAAAAAGAAAATGAGGTCGACAACATTCAAGCCCACAAAGATCCCGAATAGCCACCACGTCGCGTTTGAAGGGAATAGTAGGGTAAAGCACCGACGGGGATGATCCAGAAGGAACATCAACTCTTCCCAAAGACCAGTGCCGCGGGGAACGATGCGAGAAAAAGCCCAAATCATGAAACGCAAGAAGATGGGAAATCCAGTGTTCCCAGCAACGATGAGGAACCATGAGATCATCATGATAAAGGTAGATGTATGGAAGGACATCATGCTGTCGGGTGTGAGCGTGAGCCCGAGATCCATGAAACACGAGTTTGAGGTGTAGAAACTCCACCAAGTCCGGGAAACTCCAGCGGCATCTACCACGGCGCCGTACTTGTCCTTCTCCTTGATGTAGGGTAGCATGCAAACAAGACCGAATACCTGGAACCCCCAGAAATAGATGACCAGCAATAAGGCGAGAGTTCGTAACGAACGATACTCAATGCCACCCAATTCTTCTCTTTGCTCCAATGTCAACCCGGGAAACTTGGAATTTCGGCCGGTAGTCGGAGTCCAACTGAGATATGGTGCCTCCTCCACCTCCTTACGTCCAAAAAGCGCTCGGATCTTGGCGAAGACGTTCGTTCCACTTGATTGCGATTCATCCGAATCGTTGCTGTCAGCATGATGCACTTTGTCTTTGGACTGGAATAGTCGGGGTTTCCGGAACCTTAATGGACTAAATGTGTTGCCAATAGCTCTGGCCTCATCAGCAAAGTCATCCATCGCGCTTCTTTCCTGCTCGTGGTGCTCGTGTTGAAGTGTGTGATGCCTATCTGGTTCTTCGATGGTGATGACCGGGTTCCTGCGCCGTAGAGGATCTGGCAACTCTTCCTGGTTCTGGCCTTTATTGTTATCATTCATTGTTTTCGAGGGTTTCTTGGTTTTACCCGTGTGGTGCTCTTCATCCTCCTCATCCTCATCCGGTGTACTCTCTCCAATCTCCAATCGCTTCGGCCCAATACCACGCTCGGCTTCTCTGGGGTTCGGAATGCGCAATACTTCGCTATTGTGCCTCTCAAGCGCGGGCATATGCTCATCATCGTCATCATCATCTTCGACGTGATGGGGGAACTTGGTAGCGTCCTGTCCAGCTCCATCACTCCTCATGACAGTCGGGGCAAAAGAAATCGAGTGATGCTGATTTGAAGGGCGGGAAATGCCGTCGTCTTCGGCGTGTTGGTTTTTGCCCATGGTACTATCACTGTCCCGGTCGGAAGCCTTCGAGGCTGAACCGCTGTCTGACGGACCTGCTGGAGTGGCCATCATAGGAAGCTCGCTAGGTTCAAGCGGACTGCCGTCGTTCGCAATGCGCTTCCCCGATCCTCGGAGAATGGTGATTTTTCTGCCATTGACACCTCTTTCGAGGCGAGAGTTGTCACCACCCATAGATTTAGACCGAGACAGGGTGCCTCGACGGTTCCGAGCGTCGCGGACATGATTCTGTAGACGTTTTTCGAACCAGTAGAGTCGGATGAAAACGACCGATCCGTGTAAGGTGATTGGGTTCGACATCATAGGGATGATGTATAGGACGACCTGTTGAAATGTGTTCAATGTGTTCATATCAACGGTATTCAAGCCGGCCTGTGTATTGGCACCAGAAGCAAAGAAGAGCGCATCCACGTAGGCAAGTTTGCCCTTTCCAGTGCTGTATAAAAGGATAGAGCCGAATATGGTCATGCCAATGATCCAGAGGTCTAATTCCAAGGCATGTTAACAAGACCTATTGTCTCAAGATCGGGACGAGAATGGATTGAGTGAATAACGGGGCAAATGGCAACACCTACAATGGACAGAGATGAAGTTGAAGTGCGGGTCCTTGCTGAGAAAGGATGGCTTGAGGGCCTTGATTTGGGTCCATAAGAAGCCCTTTGCGGACTCGAGAAACCCCATCTTGGTGGTTGTTTGCGCGTTTGCGACAGGTTAGGGTGAGAGGAAGCGGGAGCAGAGGCGCAATCGCGATCACGATCGTGTAAGAGGGAGAGGAGAGAACGCGACGGCTGAGTGAAGGCCGAGCTAGTTTTCTTCTCCGAGTATTCACAAGGTGCAGCCACTCTGGGCGCGCTGGATTC